>JADDOH010003952.1:0-58314 GCA_016648135.1 Agrypnia vestita | reverse complement strand
TTGAGAAATTCTGCGTCAGGTGTTTGTGGAGGAGTGGGTTTCTCCAGCGACGCTGCTAATGAGTTTTCGGTGTTTCCATCGTGATATGCGGTTTATTATTAATATTATTTGTATTGGGAATTTGATTATTATTATTAAGAATGTTACTCCATGCGGTCGGAAGTCGAACGCTATCGTCTCTGTTGTTCATTATATTACTATTTCTTTTATTTATTTCAATTGCCTTTCTGTAGATTCTAAATGTTTCATTATTGTCTTTTGAATTGTCGAAATCTATTTTATGATTAGAGATTAGAGAATGGTGGACAAGGGAAGAAGTTAGTTTCCGATTTTTAATATCAAAGCGATGTTCAGAGAGAGTTATATGGCCGCACGGATTGGAAGAACTACATAAATTCCTTAATTTTTTGAACGAAATCCATAATAACATCAAGTTCACAATGGAAATAGAAAACAACAATGAAATTCCTTTTTTCGATGTTCTTATAATTAAGAAAGACGACGGCACTCTCGGTCATACAGTTTACAGAAAATCAACCCATACCAACAGATATCTCCAAGTTTAGCCATGATATTTCATCTAGACGCTGTGAATGAAGAAATTAATACGTTTGTAAGAAACAATCTTTCTTATATCATCTTTTAATACAGTGTATTTGAGCCGTAGAATTACAAAATCCGCTCTGGACATTTTTAATTTTTATTATCGTCTATTAAGTGTTGGGATAAAGATCTTAAAGATCCAGACATTGTTATTTTTAGAATACGGATGTATATATTAGAGATATACTTTTTATCATTGTATATAAGGAATAAAAGGCTCCGCACATCGAATGTTCAAGCTCCAAAATTAGAAAGCCGATACATACATTCCAAACTCCACGCAGCTTCATAAATCTCAGTCTTCCAAAATTGGTACACTATGCACTCCGTCAAAGTATTCTCAGCTACGCCAAGTGTGCATGGGTTGCTGCGGCCCCAAACACATTACAGCCCTCAATAATGTCTCAGAAATTGGTGTGATAAACAAGAAACCACTTAGATATAACTCTGAAGGTTAGAACTCTTAGATATAACCCAGAGACCTTCAAGTGCCTGACACAAGACAGCTATACACCAGTTCAACACTAAAATTATTCTTTCAAAAAATAAAATTCTTTATTATATATACACTGTCTGAATTCAGAAACACCAGAAGCACATTATCGGGAAATGTTTCAGCACCTAAAAAGAAGAAAAAATTTGGCCAACGCCCCTTCATGTTCTACGCTCCGCGAATCCACAACATACCGCCATCCGACATTGATGGTTAAAAGTGAAAAAATTATTCAAACAAAAGCCAACAAAGCGGTTACCAAACGTAGGTAGACTACAAAACGAAAGCAATGTGTCATATGTGACAGCTTGGATTCCATTGCAAAATGTTTTAGTGAAGATCACAAAAGATGCTTATTACAAAACAAAAATCAAGGAAGCAAAAACGGATTCTAAAAAAATATGGCAAATAATCAAGGATTCAACTAATAAAAGAAAGAGAATAATTCAGACAGCTAATATTAAAGTACACGACGCATTACTGTCAGTCAAAGACAAACCAAAGCTCATTGCTGACGAATTTATAAGCCACTATACTAACTTAGGTCCCGAACTAGCAGAAAGCATACTTCGATCCAAAAACTATAAGTAAAGATATGTCTAGGCCAGTTCCCACAGTTTCTGGTTGAGCCACTCTCGCAGCTTGAAGACGTGCGTGAAGGCCGTGTAGGTGTTGGCTCTGCAGGTGCTCTGCGTGTCGTCCAGGGGCCCGACGCTGACTATCCCCCGAAGGAACCAGCGGACCACTTTGGTGTAGTCTTCGTCGGGGAACACCAGGCCGCCCCCGCTGTCACCCTGGCAGAGAGCAGATCCTGCAAACAGTATAATTATACAGCCACCAGCACTCTCTCTCAACAGCAAAGCCACGATGTCAACTCACGTCACCGTAAAGAAACAGAGCGTTTTAAATAAAAAAAAGCTTTTACTTGTTTTCAATATCTTTAAAATATTTGACGTAAATTTCCATTCATAGCGACACCCTAATCTATCTATACCGATTCTTATATTTACCTGGTTGGTGCACATACGTATAGATTAGGGTGTCGGTAGTGAGCTAGAAACGTTGTCTATTAAACAAGATATATTACAGATGTTTCATAGAGACGAAGCTATTTTTTATATGGGAAAACAGGCATGGAAGTCTTTTTGTGTATTTATAGGGCTTACAACTTATCGTACGGCTGGCTTAAGTAATCACTTTACACAATGTGAAACATTGTCTAAAATCTTTAAAAATGTACATACCTCTCAAAATGATAATTAATTAAATAACAATTAAAAGTATAATAATCTCTCCCGGAGGCATATTTGATTTTTTCATACTATGTCGCGAATGACGCTGCTTATGTGGAGCTAATAAATCCGACGCTAGATGATATTGATGGTCAGTCTGCGCCAGCGCACAGTTTTCCTGATATATTTTGGCTCCGACTCCGAAAAGAGAAAAACAATCGCTCTCGTTTTTTTCTTCTGGTGTGTGCATTTTTTTTGCATTGAATGAACGGATATAATAATTGATTAGTAAATGTTGTGATCATATTTCTTCGCGTGTTATTTTGTGAGTGAAGGAACTTTTGGAACTTCTCGAGATATCTGTTTAAAAGAGCAGAACGAAGATCTTTGCGGCTGACGATTTCGACTGTCTTCAAAGCTAAAGAGAATAGCCTATCTCATGTTAGTGATCATTTGTTGGTGTATTTCTCATGTGTGTTTTCAGAGAGAGGAAACGTAATTTTCATTTTTGCATGATATCATATTGAGAGGTATTAATTGAATATTAAATTCGATAAAGCGGATTGCTACTTATACGCTATTCACACAAACTAATACGCAATGTAACGTTCACCAATTCCAATATTTTTTATCCGATTATTCCGTTGTGTATTAATATTGCTCAAAAACTACATTATTTTTGTATTTTCGTATTTTCTAATATAGTGAAACATCATTGAATTGATTTTTCTCGATAAAGATGATGATGGTGTGTATATATATTATCGCATCGTTTTTAGCAAAAATATTACAACCGAAATACAGTTTTTATCTACAAAAAAGTTCCGGACAGCTTTACGGTGCAACCTCAGGTAAGCGAGCTGCGGCTTCTTAATTCTTTTTGTCTGTACGCACGGCGATAGAGAGAATCGAATGTATATACCTGCGTTTGGAAGTTTCAATAGTTGTTGACGGCTGGTAATGGGACATTTTACAAAATGTCCCGCCTCGGCGATTCGCAATATGCCGCCATATTTTTTTTCGTATAGCGGCCGCCAGTCAAGCCGCTCACTTCTTTACCGACTCGTCCCAACGGCTTGAGTCTGATTCGGGTCTCGGATCGCTACGTGCTCATTACTCTTGGATGCATGATAATGCCAGAATGAAAGGGAAAAGGATAAGCATGTGAAACAAATAAAATATAAATCATGTTGCGCCAACACGTACCATTGCGGTATCCAGCGCAGATTTTGTCTGTTGTGAGATATCGCGTGAATTTGTACTTGGCCATCTCGTTTCGGCAGTCCACGTACCCTACGATGGGTAGGGTCAGGGACTTCAGCTCGTCCGAGGATAGTCCTGTTTCCGTCCTGCCCCAGCCGGCCACCTGAGGAAAACAAGATGTCAAAAGTTCACAATCAAAAACTCAACTGGTAAACTGAACGTGCATATTAGTAATATTTCATTATTGTGTATATTTTTCTATATATTATTAAATTATTTTGTGTTTTCACTGTGCTCTTATTCAGTTGTTTTCGATTTTATATCTCTACACTCACACACGTAGCCACCAAGATACCCGTGCAGCAGACAGAGGTCATGACACCCAGCGGTAACAAAGACCGCGGCGGGTAGCGACATACCTATAATCGCTGGATAGCCAAAATAGCGGCCTGGCGGACGTGACTACTGATAGATGAGTCAGCACCGTGGGACACGTATACCGGCATGCACACCACTATAAACGATGGATTTTCTTTGTTCTCTAGCAGTATAAAAGGCGGAGCAGCGAGGCACCGCTATTTCTATCGACTGTCGACCACCAAAGGGAACGCTGAAGGCCCTGTCGACCGTCTCTCCGAAAGTTATCTTTATACTCGCGTCACATATTGTAATTAAGTTCAAATATTGTAATTATTTAACATTTAATAAATCTTGTAAAACCTCTCACGAGTTTTACCCACATATAGGGATTCCGTATTATATACGGTGGTGACCCAATAAAGCAGTCTCTATAAAACCTATTCCCCACAAATTGGTGACTTCGACGCATAAAGAACACGCACTTTTGCTTCAACCCTAGCGTGAGAAGTCGGGTTCCCCCGCACTTATTTATTGTTTTTAATTTTTTTATATATGTTTTTTCTGGTGTCTTATATCGTTATATATTTTTACATTTTTTAAATTTATTTTTATTAATTTATGTATATATATTGTGACGTAGCAACCTCTGTTCGTCACACCTCTTCGCGAAACCTCTAAAGAAATGAATTTATCGATCCCGCACCAACTATCTGCACCAAAAATTGATTTCTAACCGCGTAGGTACCGCAAATACTCTATGGAAAAAATAATGTCTTTGGTCTACTGCAGATAGTTTCACAGCGGTCGCGAACGGCGGGGACGATATTACAAAATGGCGCATTCGGAATCTGACACTTCAGCACGCAAGATGTGAACCTTTCTGTGAACCCTCGTGTTAATAGGTAAGCTCATTCCGAGAGACGCAATTTGAAGTGGCATAAAGATAACATGTGAAATTACATGATTGGTTGTTAATAATGTCTTTCGTCTTAATAGAGGGTTTTTCCACGGGAGCGCTTCGCGCCATGGCCAGGTGACGCAGCATGGAGTGAAAGGTGAATCCATGCAACGCCTGGGGGGCAGTTGCAGAGGTGATGTTCGGTTAATCATCTGCATCGGCAGCCCAAAGCCTCGGGGCGGGGTTGTTCTCTGGACCCATAGGGGAGCAATCCTGCTTCAGATGCGAGGCCAGCAAAATGAAGACCACGACTTGCCTGGTATTCCAATTCTCTCTAATAATCAATTTCACATCACGCCTGGAGCGAGCTGCGTGTTATCTGACTCCGTAAATACAAGAACATGTGCATCAGGTCGAGCTGTTTTAGAAAAAAGGAACATTGCTAAGCACGTGCGGAAGCGGTGTTTGTGCCAGACTATTGTAGCTTCATTGTTTTAAATGTGATATAGAAATTTTGCCCAGATGTTCATTAATCTGCAGAATGTGATTACCACGCACCGACACCCGCGCTGCGTCACCGCCAGTAGTATAAAAGTATTTAGTTCCACTGTCTTTTCCATCCTTGTATGACGCGGCCGCTAGCGCTGATGTCGAGGCGTGGTAAATTAAATCTTCACCTCAATTTATTGTAAAAAAAAGGGTTTCAATGTGCAAAATTCCCAAAAATACTTCATAAAAAATTGTCACCTTCTGTGGCATTATTAATTTCTGTTTAAAATTCATTTGAATAAATTCCCCTTCATCTAAATAATGTTTCGTTGTATTACCCTAGTCATTGAACTGTTGCAACTTAAAATAAGTTAAAGTGAGAGACAGCTGAAGTGCAGCGTACACGACACCGGAAGTACCCTGAGTTTGAATTGTAGAAGTAAGGTGAGTCCGATTCTTCTCCGACTGAGCAAAACTGGTGGCGACGAGGAGTTCTGTTGGGAGCAACAGAACTTCACGTCGTAATATTATATATTTATATATATAAGATAGTATATATATATATATATATATATATATATATATATATATATATATATATATATTATGTTATATTAAGATTTTCACGGGTAAAAGATGAAGGATTATTTTCTAGGATAACCCGCGTATTGTAGTCTTGAGAAAGACTTATATTGTACCCAACGTTTCGGACAGATAGCACTGGCCATTTTCAAAGGGATTTTTGCTAGTCGCTAGCTTTTCTTCCGTACATAAAAGGCACTACCGATAAAATCAGTCGCTTATTACGCAAAAACAATATTAAAACAATTTTCCGAACAAATAATGAAATAAATTCATTGCTAGAGTGCCACCACGATAACTAGGCGTGCGAGGGAGGTCGCCACTGTCGTGAAACAGTAGTTGCCAGATTGTAAATTTATTACACAATACATAATGTACTTAATGTCCGGTGACCAGTGTCAATATAAATTTGGTCGGGTAACAGCGCGCTCCGCGGCGGCCGCTCTATCTGTCAAACTGTCAGACGGTAATATCGGTCCATTATTTGCTTTTTCAGCTTCGTAAAACTTTAATACTTCATTGGCAATTGTTCTTGCACCACCCTGGACTGTTTTGGTTGTTTTGGACATAATAATTCAGTGTATATTGGTAATCAAGATGTCACAGCTCCCGAGAAAATACAAAATTGTACTGAATTACAGGGTGAGGGGTTGCCCCCGGGTGCGGGCGGGGCGGGTTTTAGTTTCAATCCTGCCGCACGCCACGTTATGTTGGGCAGGCTATAAGAAGCCCCAAAGACAACATACCTTTTGAATCTCACGGCGGCGGCGTTTATCAAATACCTTGCGCGAACTGTGATAAATGTTATATCGGCCGGTCTAAGAGAAAAATATCACGTTATGTTGGGCAGGCTATAAGAAGCCCCAAAGACAACATACCTTTTGAATCTCACGGCGGCGGCGTTTATCAAATACCTTGCGCGAACTGTGATAAATGTTATATCGGCCGGTCTAAGAGAAAAATATCTTGCCGCGTCTCTGAGCATAAAGTAGATGTTAAAAATAAAAAACTCACTTTATCCTTAGTTCATCATGTCCTTACTGAAGGATATAAAATAGATTTTAATAATGCCTTAACCATCGCAAATATTAATAACGAAACATGCAGAATATACAGGGAAGCAATAGAAATACATAAAAATAAAAATAACATGAATTGCCGCGACGACGCGATCCGAATTCCTTATACTTGGAAATCCATTCTTAATGACTGTTAAATCATTTCAAAATCAGCCCCTAATAACCGGATTCCAAGTACAGACGCAGTAAATGTACATATTAATATAACTAACAATAACTAATAATAGAAGAATTACCAGGTCACAAAGTAAATTCAGCAATTAGCCTCGCATTAGGCTTCACTTGGATCTCGATTTCTGGAGTGAACGGGTGTGCTTGCCATCAATTCAAAACAGAACTCGAAATACAAGGCGCAAAAATCCCTTTGAAAATGGCCAGTGCTATCTGTCCGAAACGTTGGGTACAATATAACAGTCTTTCTCAAGACTACAATACGCGGGTTGTCCTAGAAAATAATCCTTCATATATTATTATGTATATATTATGTATATATATATATTGTGTATATATTATGTATATGTATATAAATATTATTATTATTGATATGATGGAAGGTGACGGGGTGATGACGGGGTGGTCCTTTGACTCGACGCCCCACGTTGGGCGCCAATTGATATGATGGAATATCAATGGGACCAGAGAAACACGGTACTGCTGAAATCCTAGCCTGTTTATTAAAAAAATCAATTATACAGAAAAATATAATAAGATCAAGTAAGGTGATGATCTTGTCCAGAGGGGGTATGTGGCTGTCTGCTGAAGATCTCCGTCGAATAATTTTAAAGACTTAGAAGTTCTACGGCGTCAGCTCAATCAGATATATGTAGGTGATAGATATTGAAGTTGGTATTCCGAAGATTGGAAATACCCGATGATCTCCGTCGATAAATCTCCCGAAGTTGGTTGGAGAAGTTGAAGTTCTGGGGCGTCAGCTCAATCAGATATAATTGGGTAGTACGTACGGATGTTTGTATTTCCGAAGAATTGGAAATGTCTGATGACCTCCGTCGATAGATCTCAAAGTTGGTTGAAGAAGTTGAAGTTCCATGGCGTCAGCTCAATCAGATATATGTGGGTAGTAGGTACTGAAGTTGGTATTTCCGAAAATTGGAAATGCCCGATGACCTCCGTCGATGGATCTCGAAGTTGGTTGGAGAAGTTGAAGTTCGATGGCGTCAGCTCAATCAGATATATGTAGGTAGTAGGTATTAAAGTTCGTATTTCCGAAAATTGGATATGTCTGATGACCTCCGTCGATGGATCTCGAAGTTTGTTGGAGAAGTTGAAGTTCGATGGCGTCAGCTCAATCAATTGAAGTTCGTATTTCAGTTCGTATTTCCGTCCGTCGGAATTGGGATAGTGGTTCTCCGTCGATAAATCTTGAAGTCTGCTCGAGAAAATAAAGCTCTGCGGCGTCAGTTCAATCAGATATCGGTGTATGGTAGGTACCGAAGCTTGAAAATTCGCCTTCAGATAAATTTGTCTATTATCCCTGTTGAGAATTCTCGAAATCCGCTCGAGAAGATGTAGCTCTGCGGCGTCAGCCCAATCAGATCAGTACGTAGCAAATACTGAAGCTCGTAATTCCGTCCGCCGGAATTGGGTGATGGCCCTTCGTCGATAAATCTCCCGGTCGTATATAAAATTCTCCCTCGTAGTGTAGTCGATGACGTCAGCTTATCGTATGATAGGTATTTCTTCTTGCAATTGTCGATCGTCCCCGTTGATAATTCTCGAAGTCTGTTCGAGAAGATGTAGCTCTGCGGCGTCCGCCCAAACAGATATCAGTACGTAGTAAATACTGAAGCTCGTCCTCCGAAATCTGGTAGTGGTTCTCCGTCGATAAATCTCGAAGTCTGCTCGAGAAGATGTAGCTCTGCGGTGTCAGCCCAATCAGATATCCGTACGTAGCAAATACTGAAGCCCGTAAATCCGTCCGCCGAAATCGGTGTCCTCCGTCGATAAATCTCCCGGTCGCCTATAGTCGCGACGGGCCTTGTGTAGTCGATGACGTCAGCTTATCGTATGATAGGTATTTCTTCTTGATAATTCTTTTTGTAGCGCTGGGTGGGCAGAGGAGCTGGAGGCTCTTGCCTTTTCTTCTTTCTTCTCAGGAACTCTTCAGGTCTTCTTCGCCGGCGTACAGGTCGAGGCATGAAAACGATCTTTCTTTTATTTACTCAAGAAGGCCCGTGCACGAGCCGCCCGTCGGGCATTCCGCCAATAGAACCACGCCACCACTGTGTTTTTCGATGGTGGGGATCTCACGTATATTCAGCGGCTGGGTAACTCCGCCTCTCATTCGTGCGCGCGCAGCCTTCGGTGAATGCCGACTACGACACGGTATTTTGGTTGGATGAAAATTTTATTTTCAGTTAATTTTCACGGTCAAATGCAATTCTCCCTTATTGACAAGTAGCAAATAGTCTGAGATGGGAGCGATGTTCCAACGTATTCATCTTGCATATATCATTATTATTATTATAATGCTGGAAGTGTTAACAATTAATTTTTTTTGTATGTATATACCTCAACAAAAATAATTATGATTCTTGTGTGTGGTGACGGATAACCACTTACAATAATATAGTTAATAATGAGAAAGGTAATATACTATTATCATAAATATCAAAATCTTAATTAATAACACAATATATAGAATAAGTAGTCAAGTAAACAATAGTATAGAATAAGCAGTCAAAAGAGTCCAAAATAAATTATAAAAGTCAATTATAGAATAAATGAGAACCCGTTCGGGTTCACTGGGGGAATATGCACACAAAACGCGACCGCAAAACATTCGCCATCATGCAAAATAAATTGAAATTACAAGTAAAATTACAAGTACTCGACAGCATATCCCACAAACAACTCGTATCAGAACCAAAAGAAAACGGGATTGACTAAACGGCCCCAAACGGGTAAAAAGCCACTCACCGAACATACCTCAGAGAGTCTGATCAAATGAATCTCCAAGTAATCCACCAATAGGTGAATTTGGACTCCCCCAAGGTACGGTCTTTAGAACTCCGCCTATCTTGCTATCAGACACGTATTTTTTTTTTCTAACACTTTTTAAAATTGATTTGAAACTATTATCTTTTTTTCTCTTTTCTTTGCTTTTTAATAGATAAAATAATTAAATATGACTGTTAGCATTCTCACTTTTAAATGATAATTGGTATGTTGAAATAAAAAAAAGTACCTACCTTAGAACAGGTATAATATGTATGTAGCAAGGCAAGTAGAAACTGAGAGGTTTTATTGATAGATAGATAAGTCCGCATTTTACTTGTCAAAGAGATAGCAAAGATAGCGAAATAGGGGGAGCCATATCGCTAATTTTCAGCTACCAATTGCTGAATATTAATGCATCTAAATGGAGAGGTGAGTTCAGCGCAGGGCAATCTCCTTTTGTGTGCAATGTACAACTGGATCGAGTCATTAAAAGATAAACAATCATACCTTGCCAGTATTTCCTGGTTCTAGTTGGAATTCGTCGTGTTCACCAGTAGTAAAGTCATAGCAGACAGGGCGCACAGAGTCGGAGAACCTGAACGGCGTGGTAAGCACCAGTAAGGCGATATCACTCTGATGATTCTGTTCGTCTCCGCCGTATCTATCATGAATATAAATATTTTCAACCTGAAAAAAGAAAAACGTATTATTGTTGTAATCATTTGAACATGCTGAAGATGTTCGGAATAATCGTTTATGTATGCTGAGAGATGTGAATATGCACTCATAAATAATATCAAAAGACAGAACTAGATCAAATTAAAAATATATCTCTTAATAAATTGAGGTCAAATGGTTTTTATACAGCTGCAGTGCAGGCGCGTTCAGTGGCAGCATTGAAGCATGACTTTTTTTAAACGTATATTTTGGAAAAAAAATAGAAATTAAATATTTATGCTACCGATTTATATGAAATATCAAAATATGAATGCTATGATTACAATTGTGATAGAAATATTACGAAATATATGTTGTATTCCGATTTTTATTCCAAATAATTCTAAGTAAAAGTCATGCTGTGGTGTTCCCACTGCACGCTCCTGCCTCAGTGCTACTTTACTTTCTAAAATTGTCTCTTTTGTGGGTATTACAAGTTGTAAAATCTTTAACTCTTTCAGTGAAGTATTTCCAAATCAAGCTTGTAAAGTTTCGCGACAATTTTTTCACGTTATACACTGCGATCACGACACTTCGATTACAACAATAACCAATTACGTGATGTGATTTCACAGGAAAGTATGTAGCTTTACGAAAATCAGACAGAAACTTTGTTTGATTGAAGCTAACGTGCGTTAGAAGTCATTCAGTTTTTGCAATTTTAGATTTAGTTTACTGTAAGTCAAGTCCTAAAGCATTATTCCAGTTTGTGAATAAAGATTTTATAGTATTTGGAACATTCCTTATACAAACGATACATTTGTGGAATTCATGCCACGATACAGATAGCCGCTTATCTAGGCCACACATAGATCGACGACGCACCTACGTGAAGGGGGTCGGTGACACCAGTATCAAAGGCTAACCCAGGCGGCCGGAACGCAAGTATGTACCACACCAGGTGAATCTGCCGACGCAACAAAGATGCAGAGTACCCTGCTATATCAGCACAACTCCGGACACGAGGAAAGGGGACTTCGCATTGCCTTTGTGTGGATCGAGTACAAGAAGCCTGACGCACAACACACATCATCTCACTCCGCAAGTGATCTCGACATAGGCCGGAGGCCCTCGCCTAGAGGATCCCCACTGTATCTTTATATCTCCGCGATATTTTGTACCCTTTTACACTTGTGTATTTATACCTTTTCATACCAAAATAAATTCTGTAAAACTCAACGCGACTTCACATTCAAGAGAACCCTGAACTCTGGTAAATACGGGGTGGTGACCCTGTCAACATTAAGAAGAAGCATTGTAGGGGGTAGCTTCTCGACCTCATACCAGGGGTCGATTCACACATACCAACCCCCACACATATTTGTAATTTAAAAATGAGTCAGGTCAGAATCGTTCTCTTCCCAATTCTTCTCTGCGGTGCCAAAACATGGACTCTGAGAGAAAAGGAGCGCAGGAGGGTGGATGCTCTGGAAATGTGATGCTAGCTCCACATACCGTGGACAGTCCGCAAAACTAATGCGACGATCAAAGAGGAATTAAACGTTGAACAGCCTCAACTATTTACATGGCTTCGAATTCTCAGATATTTTGGTCATTTTTTTTTTAGACATAAGAACGTAATGAAAAATAGTTGATCCGAGAAAGAGTGGAAATAATCAGATCTCATGGAAGTTTACCAAAACCTGGTGGAAACTCGATACAGAGCCCACTCTTGGAATGCATGATAAATAGTACACATCGGTGGCGAGAAACCATCTGCAGAAACTACTCGCAGTTCCAAGATCACAACTACTCTTCGAGAGTAAAGAGAAGATGTCATTTAAAGAAATCACAACATGTGTGGGTGCGGAGCTCCTTAAGGGGGGGGGTAAGGTTTTTTTTTTTTGGATTTATTTTTACTTTTTTTTAACTGATTGCTTAATATCTCAAGAATATTGTTTCAAAATTTCAAGTCGATTGGAACAAAATTGACGAAGTTATGAGTATTTTTACACCTGTCGAATTTTTATACCTACCCGACCCAAATACATTGGATTCGTTCAAACACACGTACAGTGCTCTTCTCGAGGATGTTTTGGATGCCATCAAGCCTATCCTGTATGAACCTGGCATTGATGATTCAGTATGAGGTAAGCCGATAAAATTTGCTTATGAATGTTTTATACCAGATTTTTAGTGTTCAAAACTTTAAAGCGTTTTCCCCACAACTCACGTTTTCAAAGTCGGTGCCCCTCATAACTTCAAAACTACTGCACCGATCCTTGTAAAATTTTGAACACTATTTCTGTATATAATTTACAAGGTAACTCTGGAGATTAAAAAAAAATTTTTTTTGATAATTTTTATTTTTTAATAAGAAATTAGCCGATTTTTTTCGCGAAAAAGTGAAAAATTAAAATTTCGAAAAACCCTCCCAACGTGACTTGGGGAAAACTATTATTTAACGAATGAATTTTGATTTTTTGATTTCAGATGATCCAGCACCAAGTTATAAGGGGCACCGCATTTCTACTTTTTTCCGAGACACGTCCGAATAATTGCTGCCATTGCCGTATTTTTTAATATTTATTCGTGAAAATTTTACACAATATTTTTCGAATGTTATACTTTAATGTACCATTAGTTTTAATAAAGAATTATCTGTGTCGTCACAAAAAAATCACAATAACATGCCTTTTTTTGTACGAATTAACCTTACCCTCCCTTAAACAACCGATACTGTTGATAACTGGTCAACTTGTGGATGCATTATTCATTCTTTTATAGGATCAGGATATGCCTGAAAAGAAACATCATGTTGTATCGTAGCGGTAGTTGTTTTTTGCCCTAAAAACGATTGTGATGAAGTTAAAAATTCGTCCCCAAAGAATGTGGCCAAATGCCGAAGTTCTGGTATTAAGCGCTGAAAATCTGAACTAGTATATTTACCAGATTTCAGGATGAGGACATGCCCGGCAAGTTGCGCCGAGCATGTTGTATTTTTATGACAACACAGGCAAGTCTAAGACAGTGGTGCTGAATTAACAGAATTTGAAGATCCTTAAGATTGATTCTGAGACCAGAACACGCCCTAGAATCTTGTTCAAACGATTATGACGAAGATAAAGAGTTGACCAACCTCAGATGTTTGGATGTGCGGCAGATTCCTCTCCTCTTCGTGGTTCCAGGACCGGAAGAACTTCCCGGCAGCTACTCGGAACAGCTTTGGGTCCATTACTTTGTAGTCATTCACATCGTAGAAACAATGCGCTGCTGCAAAGTACATACAACGAGACGAACTATAGTAAAGTTTTTAGTTTCATGCGTCATTGCTTTGGTTTCATTGCATTATGTTAGTTAGGATTGAAAAAAGTAACCCTCAAAAACCAAGTTTTTATTATACTCCCTTTCTTTGTAAAATATAATAACAATTAAAGACGAGTTAAAACATATAACATAACACTAAACTTACAGTAATTTAATATATTTCTAAAATGGACATGGACAGTTTAACTACAACAAAAAAAGTAACCCATAAAAAACAAGTTTTTATTATACTCCCTTTCTTTGTAAAATATAAAAACAATTAAAGGCGAATTAAAACATATAACATAACACTAAACTTACAGAAATTTAATATATTTCTAAAATGTCAGATGTTTTGAGCTTTGATAAGACACTTCATGCTTTGAAGATTAAATTCTAAAAACATTTGTCAGTCCATTTGAATTTTCGACATTCGTAGTGAAGTACCTATTATGTATACCGACGGAGTAATTCAAATTTAGAAAATATTCCGCGACGTTATCGGGCCGCCGCGGCGCGCCGTTTGCTAAACAAACTTTTCAAATGATTCCAATTTGAAAAAAACAATAAAATTTCTAAAAATCCGAAATTATACTATTTTGGTAGATTCAATTATCATCAATATCGTACCTTATAAATTTCCAGCGTCAAATGATTTAGTCAGAATCAGATTTGAGTAATGTAGAATTCTTCAAATTTGAGTGTCAAGCTTGTTTTCACTGTTTTCTTCTCTATTCTCTTCTCTTTATACTCAGGCTTAAAAACTCCAAAGTCAATGTCAGAACTTAAAAAGTGGTTAATAGAAAACGACATTAGTTATTTATGAACTATATTATGTGTTTTATTATGATAGTGATTTTTAACAATTAGTGATGTTAATATTTATATATATTTTTCTTTCTTTTTCCTTAATTTTTGCTATTTATATTTTTAATTTGCTATTTTCATTATTTATTGCTCTTTTCTTAATTTGCTTAAAATTTTTAACTTTGTACAGAAATTTTTTTTTATGTTGTTTTTTGTACTTAATTGTTTTCGTTTTTTATCTCTTATATAGTTAATAAAGTGAATAATATTTTGTAATAGTGTAACTTACAATTGTAAAAATGAACCTACAGACAAACGTCTTTTAAGTCGTTTTGTGGGACTAAATATTATAAAATGTAAAGAAAAGAAATAGAATAAAAAAAAAATATATTTAAACACTTTTTGCGTACATATTAATACAATGACAGTTTTATTAGCAATTGTCAATTTTTGCTAATCAACAACGTAATTTAGTATTAAAATTGAAACGTCGAGTATTTCCGGATAACAAGATGAGAAGTAGAAAGGGGCGGAGACCCACCCTATCCCGTACTGTTATGGAAGTGTTTACTTCCTCACCAGTTCCTCTCAGCAAATCATCCCATGAGTTTATTATTGATCAAAGTTTAACTTCGACTTTCCATCCCTTTCTGCGTCTGTTGGATTTGTTGGGGACTAAAATATGAAGGAAGAGTTAAACTAGGATTTGGAAAAGGTAAAATTGGTGTAATCTGCTTTTAAAGATAGTTATGGTCTGTGATGATGTGACCTCTGTCTGTGCATAGTGGATTCCACAGCCTAGCCGACTGCACTTGGAATGAGGAGAATGATTTCGAATGAGAAGGAATTGGAATGACGAATTCACTATTATGAGTTGGGATGGATAGTTAAATACTTTCAGCTGAACGGAGTAGATGGTCATGATTAGATAGAAAGTTGAACTTAGATTTCAAGTACCGAGTAAGGATTGAAAATACATTATAAAGTAGAGATATGGATAATTCCATCAAAAAAATACCAGAATTATGGGAGGACAACTGGCAGATATTACACTACCATATCACGAATGCATCAGCGGGCACTTTACTGCTTTTTCAAGAATTTTTAACAAAAAGCTATGGAGTTAGGCCGTAGCCACCATATTTGCTGGATTTGAGCCCCTGTGACTCTTTCCCATTCCTTAAGATGAATATAATCATAAAAGAACAACATTTTACAACTAAAGAGAAGATAAAGGCAAAATTGTTGAACACGCTGAAGGCTATATGAAACAGTGCATTTCAGAAGTGATTTGAGGATTAGAAAAAACGCTGGCATAAGTGTGTTGTATCCCCTAAGGACTATCTTTAAAGGAACCGTGTTAATATGGATTTCAGAGTATTTTTTGAAATAAAATCTCAACCGATAAGTTTTGGGTTACCGTAAAGTCACAAATGCCTCCTACCAGCGTCAGTAGACGTCAGTGGCTGTAAATATCAGAAGACAATAGATTGGCGCACGATAAGTATGTGAGTATTATTGTCCCAGTAATGAAAATAGTGCTTCAACTCACATGAGTTTAGAGAAGATACCTGAAGATAGGGAAAACAGATAATAAAAACGGGTACGTATTCACCTTTTTATTTTTAAAATATTTTTCAATGTTTAAAACTAATAAAATAAATTAAACTTAAGAAACACATTAGGAATACGGAAAGCTAGTGTAAAAACGTCCGTCGCGGGATGTGGTCAAAAAGGGATGGATGTACCACAGGGCGTGTAATGTCGCCTCTATGGTTCAGTAGTGGACGCAGAATTAACAGTTCCACTTGATTCGGACTAAAATGCAGGAAATGACATTCCCACGTAGTATCAGGTGATGCTAAGGCTGATAGCAGATGATGGTGAGTTCGAAAGGCAGAGTGAATGGGCCACTTCTGTTGTGCATCAACACACCAAAAGCCCACGGAGCAGTAGAATGACGGAGTGCTGCCCGGATGAACACACCACATTCGGAGGGAAACCGAACGGGGACTGTGTTTAGTACCCACCCGGTATCTGAGTGGTCGACTGAGGGGAACTGCGGGGTGCTGGGAGCGGTTGACCTCGGTGAGATGACTGGCCTAGGTTTAATTTATTCTTGATAGGGTTCAAGGTGGATAAAGTTAGTCTAGTCCAGGCCTAATTAAGTCTAGTATGTAAGTCGTTTTGAGGAATTATTGGTTTATTTACCTTATGTAAATATACACCCTTTATTGTCGCTTTATTTGTTTATTTAAATCTACACCTTTTACTGTCGACTCTTATTTTGTACCTCCTTTCTGAATATTAGCGACTCATGTGGATGGTTGCGAGCATTGTGTGACGGCCAAGATTATTCCGCTCGCCTGTGCGGGTGGGGCGCCGATCTTGGAAAGATTGACGTTGCGTCACCCTGGTGTGTCGGAAGTGAGGATGTGTCCAGACGTCACAATATTTTAAAATTTTTGTGAGATTATGTAGACTTACCACTGATTACAATATGGGACTCAAGGAGACTGCCTCCACATATCTGTTCGAAGTCATCATCTGCCCTCCGGTAGACCGCAACATGCCAGGGGAAAGTGTCCTTCTTGGCGGTGAATCCATTCACAACATGGGTGATGCCGAACCCCTTCTCTGTGCCACAATCTGAAATAAAGATAACACTAATTCTGGGATACCTTCCTAAGTATTTTAGAAAAGTACAACCAAATAATTGGCAAGATATACCCAACTGGACAGATGGCTGAAGCGGCTAATCAAGGGCTTATAAAAGATGTTGAGAAAGTTCACAAAAGGAATTTAAAAAAAATACAATCCACTTTATAAAGCTAAAATCGATGGCATACAGAAGCTGGATCGAAAGGTAGAGTGGAGAAATCAGCTAGTAGGGGGGACTTTAATTTAATAGAGGTGATGCTTGACATTTATGAAGTTCGCTAAATAAGACTAAAATACAAGTTTCGATATGGACGAATCAATGATGTTAAAACTGTCTGACCTGGTTTACATTTGGGGGTTATCTTGTCCCATTTTCCTTTGTAGCAGGTCAGGACACCGAGCGGCTCTGAAACAACGCGTCCATATTTGCACCTGGGCTTAACTGTAGACCCACTGATCAACTTTGGTGAACAGGGGATACTGGTCCCTGTTGGTGACAAGCAGGAGAAGTCCAAAGAGTGGGAGGTTACCATGGCACAGCGCTCTGAAAAGATAAATATTTAACAAAGAAGTTCACGAATAAAATAATTAAAAAGTGTAATACTTACCATTACATTCTGGCGAAGAAGACCACGTACTATTCGCCTGACAAAGAGAGAACTTATCCGACAGATCAAAGTTGATGTTGCAGGAATACTGGAGTACTGTGAACTTTTGCACGATGTCCCCCGGAAAGATCTTCCTGTAGTAGTTGGAGACGGTGTATCTTCCCTTGTAAGGGTGGTCGGGCAGCGGGCATCCAGAGCTGCTTGAGGAAGTCGATAAAACATCACCTCTGCGATAGAAAGGTTTTTATCACGAAATGCATAAGTTCTCCTATTTTCTTATATACAAGACATCATATTTGATCAAAGTAAACTTTTAAACCCCGGTGTTAAATTTACAGTTTACACACTTTTTACTATTGTTACAAAAGTGTCAAAATTGTCAAGATCGGGTAAATTTAAGGTCGGTATTAAATAAAATTTAGGAGGACTTTCATACCTTCAGTTTGAAATTTCAAACTATTTTAAGACAAGACAAGATGAAATTCAATTTTCAATAAAACGAGAAGAATTTCAAACAATTTATAAGATTTATTTTAAATTAGATTAAGATCGAGTAGCTTGTTGGTGCAGTGGTCTTGACGCTATTCTGTGATCTGGTGGTCGGTAGTTCAAGCCCTATTTCGGAAAACAGCATGTTAGCCTTATTTTCATAGCAAAAGCGTTTACCTTTGTTTGAAAATAGTGAGAATATTGATGTTGAATATGTCCGCATCTCTATTTCTTTAAAAAAGATTCCTTAAACCTCATCAAAATATTAAAGGAAGATTAGCTTCCTTTACGTATATCTTTCCAGGGAGCAATATTCTTATTGAAAGGAACAACAACAAGATGGTTGATTTGCGCATTTATCCAGGTATATCTTACTTTATTAACCCGCTAGAATTAACAATAAATAATCAATATAATGTGTGCATGTTCTTACTGTGGAATTTGTTGTGTGAAGTGATTACTTAAGCCAGCTCTTGCAAGTAATTAGCCCTGAGTCACCCTATAAATAGTTTTAAATAATACTTGCAATTGTCAATTTTAAAATAATGACATTTTAATTGCATTGACTTGATATTGTTTTCGAAATGGAAAAATGTATTTGCAGGAGTGGACACTGTGTCTGAGACATGCGATGATTTTGTTAATTAAAATAGTTCTTACCCCCCAGTTGGCAGCGAGGGTGTTCCAGCTGTAAAAAGTAAAATAGTAACATTTATCAGAATATTCGTATTCACAAAACAACTATCCTCATTTCAAATGTCTGTCGGTCAGTAACGTTCAACAACTTTAGATAATTAGAGCGTGACACGTAGTCAGCGATTACGTGTCACACATTTTTTTCAGAATTTTTTTTTTTTTTAGTAAAATATTCAAATACTTGTTTCTTAGGAACCGACATGTAAAAATACCGTCATTTTTGACGGGTAATAGCTAGTTATCTTATTATTTATTATTATTATTATTTAGTTATATAATTATTTATTATTATGTCCCTTGATTTGCGGCTATTATTCTCATAAACACACTCACTTTTCTCAAAAATCACATCTTTGTACGGAAATGTATACCAAATTGAAATGAATTCATTGAGTTGCATGTATTATAAATGTATTTATTTATCTAAAATGACACTAACCAATTATAAAATCAATAAATAAATTACTAAACCAACGATGCTTAAGAACTGAAGTAAATTGCTCCAATATTATTGCTTGATGTTACTTTACTTTATAGTTTTTGTTACTTTGCGGTGCAACATGATTATTTAAATTTATACTAAATTAAACTTTTTAATACATTCACGTTGAGTTATTTTGTCACCACTGTAGTTCGGAAAGAAATAGTCTCTCGCATCACCAGGTTTAATTAATAACTAATCTGAATGCAGTATTTGTCATATTCGGTTTTTTGGTCATCAACGGAAACAATCAAAGGATTGCAGTTCTATTGGGGAACGCAGTTGAATTATTCATACGAGTTTTTTAAGAATTTAAATTCATTAAGATTTCAACGGTTTTTAAAATGTCCACTATTGATCCTTCATGAGGAACAAGTGGAGTAGTTTTAATACATGACTATTGAAAGAATGATTGGTACCAATTATGTGGTTAGCGAATTCCGAGAAATTATTATTTTTTAGGTAACTTAGATATTTTTTTAACTTTTATATTAAGGTTTCAAGCAGTTTGACTTATATACTTATTGTCACAATTCCCGCAATTTATTTCGTATATACCACTTTTTTTCTAATAAATTAATTCTAGTGTTTGAATTTAAAAGAATTTTACCAATATTGTTGTTGGTGTTGGAAATTGCTTGTAATTTTATGGAAAACGGGGAAATAAATGTTTTATGGGCAATTATATTCGTTGGTAAAATATAATCTGTATCTAATTTAATGTTACAAGAACATAGTAATTAAGTGTTAATATTGTTTCACTACTAGTTTTGGGAAATTAATTATCATTTACACTTGTAATTTGTTCTTCCCATATCCAGTAGTGAAACAATAATAACTCTTAATAATTGTGTCCGTATTATACAATGTTACGAAATAACTGCCTTAACAATTAATTCTAGGTATATCGATTGTAATTTGCAATTTGTTGTATTATTTTTATTTCGCGGCTGTAATTGGGTGGGATGTTAATGAATAACATTACATCAAAAACCTATTCACCATTCCTGATTTTAGCTATTTAATTAAGACAGAGCACACACATGTATTGTACATAATTCACAAAGCAAACTGAGCATTTCAAGCAACTTCAAGATCATACTGTTTTGTTGAAATGTCGTTTAACAGAATCATGGATATGAAGGGTTAATCTTTTCGTTTTTGTTGTTTTTTTTTAGACATTTAGCACGCAACTATTTTCTTATCAAAAGTACATATGTTTGAACAAAGACTGATAATAAAGTTCTCGGAACACTGTGTGACTACACTGCGATATCGGCAACGAGCTGGCTGTGGAATAACAAAGACATAATTGCTGAGGGAGCTGAACGCAACAACGAAATTTTTTTTTAGGAAAACAAAAATTCCGCGTGTTTTTGGATGAAACCTCGCGTACTGCGCATACCACGGAAAATGAAAAAGGCAAAACAGATAAGTCAAGACGAATATCTACAAGAGGAGATGAGAATACTCGGCGACGCACTGGAAACCAAAGTGGATACCAAAGGCTACAGATACAGAAAAAAGTCCGATCACCCCGGAAAACATACAGAAGCTATGGTCAAAGGCATCGCCTTTCTGCCCTTTGTTGAGAACGTTACAGATATAATTGCCAGGAAATGAGATATCAAGACGGCATTCGGGACTAACGCCAAAGAAAAGAATCTGTTGAGATCAGCGAAGATCGATATGGCACAGAAATGGATGGTGTTTATTGACTCGAAGTTAGGTAATCGTAAGCGGGCATGCAAACTTGGTCATCTATGTAGGAAAATCAGAATTGGCTGAGCACTTTCTGGATACCGGCCATCACTTTGCATCGGAGCCGAAGATACTAAGAGCGCCCAAGAGTCACTATGCACGTCGTGTCATAGAGGCAGATGAGATGTATCAAAACCCAGTGAACATCAATAGACATGTCTTTTCAAACAGAAAATCTCTTGGTACTCGGCGCTTCGTCTCGGATTCCGCAAAGATAATGAATCGACAGTAGATGGAACTGTCACACAACAAGACAACTCGTGATGGCAAACCAATACTTAACCACAAGATCATCAACACACTCAACGTGATGAATCAATTGTGATGCATTGGGATCTGAAACATCGGCCAGAACCTGGAATCACGGAAAAGTATCCCAGAAATCTCAAACCAGAAGACTGGTTGGGATGCGCCACGATGGCGGACGGAGAAAGAGATGTAGTTTGCCTATCGATCCTCGACATAAGGATTCTTGGGAGGCATCTTAGAAGTTCACTCCAAAAGGAAACTACATCTTGCAAAATTGCTAACATGAAATGATTTATCTATTTGTTTCCGTTTCTGGAAGTACCTTGCTCCATGACCGCGGTGATCTCAGCCTGGCGTTTGATGCAGATGAACATGTTATTCCAGAAACACGGTGCATCGATGTAGCTCCCATTCTTGGCCATGGCCACGCAGTCTTCACATCCGCCAAAGTCGTTCGGCTCTTCAGCTACCCACATTGTGTACATTTCCGTGGCAGGCTCTCCTAAAACAAGTAATAAAATTAGCAAAACGTAGGTATTTTTACTCCCTGTCTTTTAACTCGTAGCGTCTGCTTGCTTGCTTGCTTGTCTGTCGAAAAAATTTTGGATCGATTTTTAACCCCTTTTTCGTGATCCAATCGAGCTGAAACTTTGCAGACAGACTCGTGGTGACGATACGACGACCGTTTTGATTTTCGAACGTAAACGTATTCCATAATTTATTTTTTGAAATAATATTCTAAAATATTTAGGTATTGTATTGTATATAAAAAACGTTTATTAATATAATTATTCTATTTCCTGTACTCACTTATAAATATCACTATTATTATTATATTAATTATAATATCACTATATATTAATTCCTTTTATCTTTAAAAAAGCCAAAATGTCAACTTAGCGGTCTGTCAAAATAAAAACCATTGGCCAGCAAAGTAAAATGTTGAAAATAAAGATTACCTATTACTCCTTTTATATTTGACGGAGTTATAATTTGCAATTTATAAAAATGAAATAATATTTGTGCAATACCACAGTTTACAAAAATTTAATAATATTTGTGCGATACTAAAGTGTGTTCAATTATTCGATAAGACTCCGCCGCATTCTGCGCCATCTGCGGGCAACTCAACACCTTTCGAATTCTCCGGTCCTGCGCAGCGCGCTAGTGCGCCGTGCGCCAACACATTTTGGAGAAGTGAGTTGACACACCCGGCGCAGTGAACTGAGTTGGCGCAATTGCGCGGCGCAGCGCAGCGTTAAGGTACATTGAAGGTGACCCACCACATACCCTGGGCTGTTTTATGCGCCGAAGCGTCCATATCAGCCCAACACATTCGCCGCCTGGTTGGCATTATTTTATGCTAAAGCGTCCTCTCCGCCCGGCCTTGCGTCCCAGCATTACAAGAAGCAAGACCAGGCGAGTCGGTCGCGCAAAACCTTCAATGTCCCATGCTAAAAGTCTTTATTTTTAAAAGAGGTTTTACAAAATTACAATAAAAGAACATCTATAATCTAAAAAATACAACATGAGAACACCCGAAGAGACATCGCACGGGACAAAAATAAATCAACACCCCTCCTTGGAGGGAAAGGGACAAAACAAAAATAAAAACATGTAGCACTTGTGTCAGAAAAGGTAAAACTACCGGTATGACACCGATCAGGAGAGACAACGTAAAATTGACCATATATGATACAAAACAGAAAGATAACATGGTTGTGCAAATAAAATGGAAAATAACGATAGAAAACACAATGAAATTAACAAGAATGTAAAGAGAAAATAGAAGTAATAAACAGAAAAAGTGAAATTGCAAGCAAGATTGTTAAAAAAAAAACAAAGAAAGACAGCGTTAAGGTACAGATACACATGCTTCTTTACTGGCATGCTAATGAGCATGCCACTAATAAGCATGCCCTAACAACTGTACACACTTGCTCACTACTGGCAAGCTTATTAGTGGCATGCTCATAAATAAGCATGCCCAAAGCTAACAATCAAACACACATGCTTATTATTGTCATAGAATAGAGACGCTCTTGTTCAAAATGGAAACTTTGCAAACTGAAATAGAAAATTCAAGTGAACCAATAAATCAAAAAAGTTCTCGAGTTTCCATCCGCACATTTTTGATTTTAGTTTATATAATTTGTATTGTAAGATTTGAATCATTAATGCCTATTAATAAAGTTTCGTAAACATTATTACTCACTATATTATTTTTACACAACGGTGACCGAGTATTCCGCAGACATTCGTGATTCCTATAAGTCACGAAAAGTAATGTTTTATCATCTCCCCAACGCGTCATATTTGTTTCATCTGTCGCGGACTGAGAGGATCGCATTGATAATACTAGCCGCGAAGCCCGCGAATGACTTAAGCATGCTCATAAATAAGCAAGTCTGTTCACACATGCTCCAAAGATACCCCTTCTCTATGGTGAATGACAGTGGCATGCTTATAAATCAACCGGCGGTTGATTTTTGAGCATGCCACTAGGTGGCATGCTCATTTCTAGCAATGTGCGTACACACATGCCACTAATAAGCATACCACTGTCAAAGTCGATACTGCGCATGCTCACGTGCCACTAAATAAGCATGTGTATCAGACGCCTTACACACGTCTAGACGCGTCACTCTGCTTCCAGTTGCGGTCCCGGATACACGCGCCGTTTTTGCAATAAATGAAGAGTCGGTATTGCGTGTATCATTTTACAAATCTGCCGCCACCCAGAGTTATTACAATCTTTATATATTAGAACTGGTTTCCAGCTAAAGATCTTCAAGAAATATGGGTAGTTTTATTCCTTCAAGAGGCGACATTTCACTTTTAATTGATTAAGGGAAGGTACTCCTAAGTGAGACTGATGTAGTTTTGAAATAATCCAGGATGACTTATATGAACGAGAGAGAGAAGAAAAGAAACAGATTAACACAAGAAATATTTAGAAGCATGTATTCCATCTATTGCCAGAATAGATGTACGCATAGGAATCTAGGAAACAAAAAAAGGTAGATTTATTTTACTATATATCGTACTAGGAAGTATTTTCATAGAAAATATATCATTTTATAGGATAGTATTTTCTCAAAATGAGTCTAAATTCAAATGATATGAAAGAGGATTTAAAAGATAGTCTGTTTGGTTGTTTTGGGATTGCTTCGTTCAACACCCAGGAGACGCTTAATCATGAGGAGGAAAAAAACCACAAAGATCTTGAAGAAGTACATGTAGTTTTATTCTTTCAAGAGGCGACATTTCACTTTTTCTTGATTAGGGAAAGGAACTCCTAAGTAAGATCGTTGTGATTACAAAGTAACTCCGACGGCCTTATATGAACGCGAGGGAGAGGAAGAGAAACAGATTAGTAGGTGTACGCAACGGGGCCGGGATACACCCCTGAGTATGGCAATCTACTTTCTGTCTGTTGTTATATTTCGGATATGTTTGAAATAAAGACATTGCGTTCTTTACACGAATTAAGTGGGTTCGGGCAAACCGTGTGTTTGTCTCATAAATGTAGACATAGGATTCTAGGAAACTTAGTGAAGTAGATTTATTTACTATATTTTGGATATTTAAGTATATATTAACACATGGTTAATATATTATCTGTTCTCGTGGAATGTTCCATTGATTAAACTTAATCGTGTTCATTCTACGGAGAAGGATTCACATTTTCAATTACGGAGAAATTATCTTTACACCCCGCCGAGGATAAATTGCTATAATCAGTTCTACAATAATAACAAACATTCTTTTAGACGCATTAATCCCTAAAAATAATTAGATGCCACTTCTAATATCTTCGAAACTAATCTTTAGACGCAAGCAAACCCTAAAGTTTTGATATTCATAGGATTAACATTTTTTCTTCGGAATGCTGATAATTTGTCGAAGCATTGGAACATTCTTCATGACTATATCGAGATCAAGCCATGGATTGACTATCAAAGGAAACGTCAGGGGACCTATATAGCAGGTAGGTAGTGGTCCATGGTCAAGAGGGGGCGGGACGATTGGCCCCCTTATTAGAAGAAGAAGATGAGAGATGTGCCGTTATCTACGGACATCGATCCCCTTTTCTATAGATTCATTTGATGCTTGTTGAATAAATTCAGAGCGAGAAAAAAACGAGATTCCGTTAGCGACGGACATCGCACACTCCAAAGAAAAATCTATTCTCAAATCATTAGAATCTCGGTTTGCAGTTACATATTATTTCCATCAAAATAGTCAATCCAGATGCTCGAATCAATGAAACAATTATTCTATTATGTATTCTTTCCCGCTTTTTAATTTGAACAGGAAACGGCCAACAAAAAGTAGGTGAATCTAATATATAAGGTTTTTATTGTGTCGTTTTCTTTCAGGTTATATTCGTTTCTGCTTTGATTAGTTAGTCCGTTAAATGAGGTCCAAAACGATAGAATTTAATACGTTATTGTATTCCCGTCTGAATCAAATTATGAAAAGTAAATTATTACTTTTGTTCATGAATAAATAATAGAATCTCCAACACGTTTCTAAAAGAATCAGGGTTACCTAGCGCGTCACGATGAGGTGGTTCTAAACTAAAGACGATATCACGAGCCAATACTTCGACGTTTCTATAGTAATTGAGTGAGAGTATAGAGATAAATTTTAATAAATCAGGTTAAAAGCGACATCACGAGCCATTTATAGATATAGATAACGTATAGAGATATATTTTAGTAATTAGGATAAAAGGCATTATGCAGAATCAGCGTTTAGAATGATATTTACGTGAACATATTAGAATCTTGATATTAATTAAACATCGATAAACGACATTACGAGTGTCGCGTTCTTAGAGAACAATCCTTTCATTTCATTAACAAAAAAGATAATTCAGATATTTTATCTACGTAAACATGTTTCTAGTTTATTAACTATTTATAATGTGCAGTTTTAGAATAGTAAACATGAGATCAGTAAGAGTATTTTAGTTCACGTATTTGAAATAGAATTTGTATTAAATAATTTATAAAATCGAAAATTTTTATTTGGTAGCTTCGATTGTGTGCGAACGTCTCACCCACTTTATACACCGGTAGGTCGAAATCATCTCAAAACGAAATGACAAAAATTCTCAGAAAGATATTTATCAAATTTCTGTAAAGTTTTCATAATTTTATTTGACTTGTATGAAAGCGAATAAATATTTAATATTTCATTTAAGTTACTGTAGTTACAGTCCAAAGTTTAAAAGGAACAAAAAAAGCAAACTTTTATGTTGTTTGTCTCTGTAACTATCGACATTTCACTCAAAGTATACATGATATTTTCTATTCAAAGTTGAATGAAGAAGACTACTCCAAAGTTTTTTCTATCTACGAGACACCCTGTATGTGATATAAAATCACAGCGCAAGTGTAGAGCGCGTGGCTTCCAAGGTCCATCAGTACCATGATTTTCAATTCAATTTCAATTTCAATTTTCAACTATTTATTTATTCAATAATATGTACATTGCAAACATAAATTCAATGCATACTTACATATTATGAAGATTATCTATATATATATAATATATATATATATATATATATATATATATATATATATATATATATATATATATATTAAAATGAGAATATTTAATCAATTAAAAATAACATATAAAATCTGGTCAAAGGTGTACGAGAATCCTGCTTCGGAAAAACCCTTCAGACACATGGAATATATCAACACCCAAAGCGATTTTGTTTAGCATAGCTGTAGCTCTTCCAACAGGCATAACCATCGGCAGGTTTGTCCTGTATATTGGAATGTGAAAAAATCTATGCGACAATATCTATAATAATATGTCTATAATAATAACATACAAACCAATGCTCTGCATAATTTTAGTATTATCGATCATTCCGCGCAGAAATCGATAAAAATGTGTTATCAAATACACATTCCTTGTAGTCTCTAAACTATTGTAGTCAAGCATACCCTGGAGAAACTCGGTTGGGTAGAGCCAAGGATAATGCCCGTACTCTCTCATATAGAGATATCTCAGAAAATTCGTTTATACTTTCTCCACCACAAGAGAGTAGTAGTAGTACTCTCATGTGGCTCGCAAATCAAGGAGCCACTTTCGAGTCTACTTCGCACCAAGGAGTTGTAAAAAGTTTTCAGTACACGGGTATTCTCGAAAACCCTGACAGTACGCAGAACAAATCCGAACATTCTCAAAGCATTAGCACTGATGGTCTCTATGTGTGCCGATGGGTTCTTACTATTCCGATTAAAAATTTGGACAAAATATTGAGGCGTGTGATGAAACACCCACCTTCCAAGGATACGAAGTACCCCTCGTGGAGGGAGTCATGCAGCCCGACCCACGCGTAGGTGCTGACGGTGGAGTCGTGGAGAGAGGCGATGGCCTGCACTTCTCGCCGCGTGGTCGGGGCTGCCAGCTGAGCCCCTTCCTCCTGGCACGTGGCCGCGGCGTCCAACCAGGTCATGAGCGCTCCGTGCACCTTGTAGTGCCACTTGTGCTCCTGCATGTAGCGGTAGCCTTGCAGCGGATCTGCCACTGGAAAAGCAATTAAAAGATGGAAAAGGGTTAAAAAAGTACCAAACTGGGTTTGCAGAAGTTTAATGGGTTTGTTTTATGTTAATTTAATTTAATTTTTTCATACATGACCATAAAGCCCTTAAATGTGCATATAATAAATAAATACTCAATTTACATAAAAAATGAGCGAGCTTTGTAAGGCTGTAGCATATGATGTGTAACATTTGATATCTCACAAATTAAAATATCAATTGAGCAGCAACATAAATTAGCACCAAAATTTTAAAAAGCAGTGGTGGCCAAAGACGCGTATATATACACGTGTAAGGAGGCACAGCATACGCCGACACCCAAGCACGGCAGGCTATCGCCCCCGACGCAAAGGTCGAAATCAGAACGCTGAATCCGTAAAACGGGCGATAATATAAGCCGAGCGATGACCGAGAACAAAGACGATATATAGTAGGGGGCACGGACAGCGAGGAAATTCACCTTCCTGAAGCAGACTAAATATCTACACGCGCTGCCGAGTAAAGACAAAGTCATAACAACCCCGACTTCTTTGTTCAGAATTACTATACAAACCATAGTCTCCAGAGCAGACTATCTCACTTCTTTGGTGACACGCTCGTATAGCGGAAGCCTTCACCATCATACCTTCGAACTTCACGCCTGCACTTATAATCTTTGTACACTACTGTATTTTTATGACTTGTGTTTTTGTAATCAAAATAAATTCTGCCAAACCATCGCAACTTTTACATCATCGGTAACAGCAGAGATCTCCGACTCTACAAACGGAGTGGTGACCCTTGAGTTCAAAGCCATCCTAAACCGGAGGGCTCATCCACCTCCAAAAAGCATTAATACCTATATATTTCTTAATTAGTAAGTACAAGTAAAGAAAATGTATGTGCATTTATTTATTATTGAATTTAGCCGCTGCT
Source organism: Agrypnia vestita (assembly GCA_016648135.1). Lineage (NCBI taxonomy): Eukaryota > Metazoa > Arthropoda > Insecta > Trichoptera > Phryganeidae > Agrypnia > Agrypnia vestita. The sequence continues at coordinate 29,215 of JADDOH010003952.1, read as the reverse complement.
TTTATTAATTTTCATAGATGGCGGTAGTGTACCGCCATACATATTGTATGAAAACTTTGAATAAATATTTAAAAATAATCACATAATTTTCATAAAATTTGAGAATGTAAATAATTAAGGGTAGTTATTACTGTAGTAGTAGTATTAAAAATAAATAAATTATTGAATAGTTTCGAAGATATGAGCCAAAATATATCAAAATTATAACATCCACACGCTTGACACCAGCCTCGCAACATATATACAAAATTAGAAACATTGGCTGGTAGTGTGCGTTTTCGCTGTGATGCCACTTGTTAGACATTGATTTGTTTATAAACCATGATTTTTTCCATCGCGTGTACTCCGCGCGCGCTCATTAGTTAAATGAAATTGCGCGCGTCTTATTTCCTGATACGCATTTATGTCCTTTTTCACGACATCACTGCCACAAATTGCAGAAAAGCGAGAGGAAAAACGTTACACATCAAAAAGAAAATGAAAAGAATGAGAGGTTGCAAAGGTATACGGTAGGTACATAGAACAAGTAAATGAAAAAAAAATCAAGACATGCAGTATCTAAACAATAAGCACCCTTTGAACCCGTGGCATATTTTTTTCTTAACCAATGTTATCCTGAGATATTAGAAATCTAAATTTAACATAATCCTAATTTATTCAACATAACTCTAATGTTGAAGATGAATCTACCGACTAAAATTAATAATTTGAAACCGGAACATTTTTTCATTCTATTATTGATGATCAATAATAATAGAATTTCAAAATTTTTAATCGAAATAATGATAAAATCTTGTGGAAAATTATTTAATAATGTATGGTCATCCACTTTACGCAAATGATGAAAATTTCAGAGCTCTAGCTAGTCGGAAAGTTGGTGAAAAATCAATTACAAGATTTTACCACAACAAACAAACAAACAAACAACAAATTTACAAAGAATGATAAATAAAAACGTATGTAAAAATACAAAAATATTTGGAATAATCAAGTTTGCAGCACTTCAGTATTAAAAATCCACATGGAAAAAACACTTTCAAAAAAAAATTTTTTAAGAAAGAACGTTTTTGTAAGTAAAGGATTATAGATAAAAACGGTTAAAAAAAGTAAAAAGTAATGGAAAAAAATAATAGTAATAACTGTGAAAAAAAATAGTAAAGATTCATTACTCAAAAGAAAATTTAAAAATAGTAGGAAAAAAGCGTCTTTAAACATCCAGAAACGTCTAGAAGTGACGAGAACGTTCTCCTAAACCCTAGAAAAATCTAGGAGGTTTGGTACCAGTATTCGATACAGCAGAGCTGTTGTATTCGTGTTTGATAGGTCGCTGCTAAGTCGGCCACGAGCCGCGAGGCCAGGTTGGCCAGCCGTGCGATAATCCAAGCCATAAATAAGTGAGTAATCGAGCGAAGTATTCACCTAAGTGGCGCAATAAACCGAAGCGATTAATACGTGAGAATTGGATGGAATGTTAAAGAGAATTTTAAATACATGTTACCCAGCGATAATAAAGTATTTATTTAATAGTGATATATTGCAAAATAGTGTAATTTAAACAATAGTGTTAAGTGTAATAGTGTTAGGTTAGACTTTGTACATTGAATAGTTAATAAATCAGTAATTAATAAATCGCTAAATCATTTCCAGCGTTTTCATTCATTCTTCCTGCAGTTACGACACGTGACAATAAATAAAAACATAGAATTTAAAAAATAAACCGTAATTAAAAACAATTTAAAAAAATAATAATTATAAAATCAATAAAAGTTAAAACAAAAATTAATAAAAAAGCACACTGATTCAATTTGATGAGGAAAATGTATCATGATTTTGTTTGTTTAAATAAATAAAAATCGAGCAGTTATTATACAAGGAAAAAAAAATTCAGTCCACTTAACTCAATTCCGCTAACATACTCCAAATCTGTTAGTAAAAACTATTAATAATTAAATCTACTATTTCTTAAATGCAGGTATGCTCCTGCAATGAAATATGTCAACGAGTTTCGATATCTAATTACCGAGGCGGGGAATCAGTATTCTTGATGAGTTGAAGTTGTAGTTATTACCAGGGGCACCTACAAAAAACACTCCGTGTTGTCTCGTTCGTGTTGGTATATTATGCGATGGTATATCTTAATAAGTTTGGGGCAGTCCAACGAACTGTAATTAATTTTAAACAGACATTAAATGATCGTAATTTATGCTCTCTATTGGAATACGCATTGATATGTTACAAGAATTATAAGTTCCTCTCTTGCTTTATACCTTTATTAGTTTCTCCAAGGCCGAATGCCACCTCGTGCCGCTGCTTGGAGCACACGAAGGGGTTAGTCCAGTGGCATGGTAGGTCATTGTAAACTCCATTTTTTAGCACACAAACACAGTCTTCCTTGCCACCACCGTCGTTGGGTTCCCCCTTCATCCACTTCGTGTATATGCTACTGGCCAGCGTTCCTGCAAGCAAATTCCACATGTTTATAAAATTGGTCTTGTAACAATGAACGGTCAACCAAAATTCGCGGTTTCGCATATTCGCGGATGATAAATTTTTGAATATTTTTCCACTTTAAAGGAATTTTCTCAAACTTTTGTTAGAAAATAAAGTTGTCTTTAGTAGTAATAATGCGTTATCTTCAAGTATTTACAAAATCCATGCACATACTCGTAGAAGGACTCATTACCCGTATTATTTTTATATATGCCTTAAGAGTTATGACATAATAATTAATTTTTTAATTAAATAATTACATAAAAGGTGCCTCACTAATCATAACTTTTCGTAATATTCTAACCATATTATAGAAAATAACCATACATTCAACAATGCAAAAATACACATCGTACATAAACAGTCATACGGACTTAAGCAAAATTAAAAAAAAACAGAACTGAAAAATAATTCAAAATGGTCGATATAAAAACAAAAAACATAAATAAAAAAAATGATTATAAAATATGAGTCTTCTAGAAAATGGAAAATATATCCCTAGTAATAATATTCAATATTTTCATATGTATATTCTGAGAACACAGCTAACGGATTACGTCCACAGAGGGAAAATAATTAATTAAGATAAATAATAAAAATTATTTAAATTTATATATATGGTATAATTTCGCGTATTCGACCGGCATCTATTTGTAAAATATTCTAAAATTACTCAAATCTTGCGACATAATGTAAATGAATTGAGGAGGACAAGGTTGGAAAACCTACCATTCAAGGTGACGAAAGTTCCTTCGGTGTCCGAGTCGTGCAGTCCAACCCAACTGCATTGAGTTTTACAGGTAGATAGGATCGTGATGGCCAGAACCTCTGCCTCGGTGAAGGGCGTGGCCAGCTGGGCGCCTTCAGCCTTGCACGTGGCTACAGCCTCGGTCCAATTCTTGTCAGCGACGTGCTCCTTGTAGTACAAGTTGGCTGATGGCATGTAACGGTAGCCATCTCTTTGCGGCATCACCGTCATGTGAAAGGAAGTCTCAGCAGTTTGTATGTTCTGTGGCTCTGCAAAATAAATGGAACCCACTTTGAAGAAAGTGATGGGAGGACTCTAGTATGCAATGGTATGCACTAGGTGTAGATAAACCTAGTAGAGTAGGAGCCAGCAATCGCCAGACTTACGTTATAGTATCAAACCTGAAATATTTTCTGTACATACACTACAGGAGGTAAGAAGTTTTGAACATTATGACATTTAGTTCGGAAGATAGTTAATATAGGTCCAAAAAATATATAAGTGTAGCAGTCACCGTAAACAGTTACAAGATCGCACGAGGCGATCCAATAATAAACACTTCCGTCAAGGAACTAACTCGCCGAGGAAAACATTCGTCAGGAACCAATTTGCTGATAAGGCGAATTTCCTAGACAACAAAGGAATCGAGAAGTATATAAGCTCAGCCCTCTCTATACAAAACAACAGTTATCATTCAGTCAGCATTCAGTCTCCGATCCTATACACAGCAACTCACAAAGTTATACCGACGACGTCTCGCTGCCGGTGGAGGTCAGTATCTACGTCAAGAACTGCACTCAACCAACATTACAACAACATCCCGCTGCACATTAGAATCTACACCGTGACGTCATCTCTACTTAAGTGCCGAGTAACTGACTACGGACAACAGAGCCACAAAGCAGAGCTACGCAGCTATTACGTCAGATCTACGCTACGCTGCTGCCGCAGGACGATTTACACACGCAAGACTACACGGTCCTAGCCTCTGGATCTCCAAGAAAGCCTCTATCATCGATACTATCATCAGCATCAACATGGAGTCTATACGTTACTATTCACCCTGTGTATCAGGGGCAGGGTGAATAATCAAATCAACAACAATAAATGTTTGGGACATAAACAATAAATAAATCACCCATTGGAGACCACTATCATCATTTATCACCACCCAAAATAAGAAAAACGTTAAAATGTAAGGTGCCGGGTAATATTGTTAGATAATTGCACGAAAATTATATAAAACTAGCTGTACATACCCAGCGTTGCAAAGGTTAAGGATTATGTTTAAAATTAATTTGTGAGCGTAAACAAAGGTTCGATTCGAGAGGTACAGATTTGCATCGAAACTATATTAGGGGGAGGGAAAGGGGGAAGAGAATAGGAAGGAATTGTTGCGCATGTTATCCGCCGAGTCCTAAAGAATAAGTTTCCACATTTTAAGTCCGATCAGTTAAACGATACTGGAACGGACAGGGTTGAGCCATGTAAAAAATGAGAACATAACATGACCACTATGAGCGGCGCGTGTCCAAAATAAATCAGCCGCTACATACAGAAAATTGCATTGGAGACGAGGTGTGTATGCCGCTACTGAAAATTGGGTTGCCGCTCGGAGCGCGCGCAAGTCAGTGCCCAGCGGCTGCTGCCGCGACTGGAGGGGGGCCGCGCGCGCATACTGCTTCCAACTAGCTGTAGAACAACATCGTCCGGACACTAGCCCTGAGATTGGCCCTTTGTTAAATGAATATGAAAAATGCGGCCTGTTTGGCCGCCGATGTTATTTCCAGCTACAAGTGTCGATACAAATATGTGTGGAATTTGTATATGTTATGAAAATATTTTAAAAATATGTTGATGTCTTGTAGGAAGCAGCGCTTGGCGCCCTTTTTGTATGCAATATTGTCATGTGCATTATGTTGAATCTCTGATGAGAAAAATGTATTGGAATTTTATGAATTTTTATGAATAAAATGGAAATAAATAATTTTTTATTTGGCACCTATTGGTGCGTGGACAAAGGTTAGAAGTTTGAGCCGAAGGGATTCTTCCGCGATGTAACGCCCCAAAGTAAAGTATGTGTGTGGCACGCGGTACCCGCGATGTTCGCCAACACTAAATGGGCATGAGTGTGGCACGCAATATTCGCCAACACGGGAGACGAGTCTCGCTGCAGAGGGTCTCGTCTCTTTCTTTCCGCCGTTGAATTCGCCGACGGGCAAATAAATGTTTTTTGAATATGAGAGATTTTACAAACTTACCTGACCGGCTATAACTTCTAACGCCTAGTACTCAAATTCCGAGCCCCCGTCTGAGATGCGTATATGGGATACCCTCCACGGGGGCCCGAAGGCCTGCACCGGGCGCCATCGTGGAGATGGTCATCATGAAATAAATGAGTACTGGAAGACCGTGAGAAAATTTTTGTATTTTTTCTCGATTTGGAAACGGTGTACACCTGTTTTCGGGCCCACGTCGCGGTAAGCTCGCGCACACGGCTCGCCGTGGAGAATATTAAAAAGTCGAATTTTTAATCGACAATCAGAGCGGCTTACCGTGGACGAATTCCTACTTATGTAGTGTCATTGCATTCCTTTACTGAATGCCTGTCTGGAAAATATATTTTTATACATGTGGAATGATATAGGCGCGCCTGAGAGTGAAATAAAAAATTGGTTTTTGGCGCTTTTTTGAATGCCTATAACTCAGTAAATATTTACCTGAAATATTTGGAATTACTGTTAAAATGAGCGCTTGCATGCGCAATTTACATTTGTCATAGCAAAACTTGTAAAAATGCTGTTTTTGATTTTTTATGAATTTTTGAAAATTTGAGCCGTTTGTGGCGAATTTAATTTTAGTTTTTTGGGCCTTGTATGACCCAGCCCGTCCAAATAACTGTGTTATTATCATCTGCTAGGTCTGTTATTACAAAATAACACAGTATTAGTCTCTTGGGAGCTAAAATGCATTTTTTGTGAATTAATTTGTATCTGCCATATGAAATCTGCCGCGCGGTGAAATTGTGCAATCGCGAATGACGTAGTTCACCGCTCGGCCGCTGGGAGCGCTGCGGCGCCTTCCCAGACTTACGCAATCTCATTGGTTTTTGTAACATGCTATGACGCAATCTTGTGAAATTTTGAATTTGGTATAAATAAAACGCATTTTTGAGCGAGTACCACAGTTACGCCACTCGCGTTGGTACGAGAATCGGTATTTGGACAATCTTCTTGCTGCTTTTTATTTCTGACCCTGCTCATCTACTTTGGACTCTGCTTTCTTGGATTTTTTGTGACTACTGCTTTCTGACTTGGACTTCGCTTCGGATTTTTTCTTCGATTTTAATACGATAAAAGCACTACTTCGGCGTTTGACTTCTGGCATATCCACGGACTACGAGCTTCACAGCAAATTCTGGTGGCGATCTCTGCCCCACCAGCGAAGACTACTGAGCCGCATAAAAAAGGTGTTCCCATCCGGAACATTTTGGTCCTGTTCGAGCCGGAGATTTGAGCTTCGCTGACGACCACCATGTCTCAAGAGGGATCGAGACACTCTGTTGGGGGAGACCACGACCAGGACGAGCCTGTGGCACCGGAACAAGCCGGTTCTGAAGTGGACCGGGCCTCCACGACATCCACGGAGGACACCGTCCGCCGGCAAGCGGCGGAGATCCGACGCCAACAGCAGCTCATACGAGAACTCCAGCGAGAGCACGCGGAGGCGCTCATCCGGATCTGCTCAGCAAAGGCAGACGCATCCGAAGCTGCAAACGTGTCGCCTGCAAAGAGGCAACCGACCAGGGCGGCATCCAAACGACCAGCCTCGGTCGCCGCTGATGATGTCACACCCAAGCGGCCGACACCAGCCGCCACCGATGACGTCACCACCCGCCGCCCACCAGTGGTCGCGACCGATGACGTCACCACTCGCTGCCTACCAGTCGTTGCAGCCGATGACGTCACCACCCGCCGTCCACCAGTTGCCGCGGCCGATGACGTCATGGAGGAGTACGCGATTGTGTCATCAGACCGATCTGGACAGCGCGGCCGTTGTCCCGAACCAAGCACATTCACGAGAGATTGGGTCCTGAGCCATCCGGAACAAAGACGGATGGTCAACTCGCTGATTGAAGAGGCGCTCAATTCACGCCAGGCCAACAGCACCCGCTCACAACCTACTGCGGGAGAGGCGCCGGTTTCAGCAATTTTGGCGCGACAATCAGGCGTCAAAGAATTGCCGCATTTTTCTGGAGACCCCTTCGAGTGGCCGACTTTCCTGGCGCAGTATGAGCAGTCGTCAGTTCTATGTGGATTGTCGCCGCCTGAAAATATTATGCGCCTACAAACGGCGCTGAAAGGACGAGCGCGCGAAGCAGTCGCGCCGCTTCTAGTGGACCCACAGAATTTGGAGGAGATTATGCGAACACTGAAAAACCGCTTCGGCAATTCCGAAGATATCATTGATAGCATGCTGGAAAGAGTCCGCCGCCACCCACGTATCACTGAAGATTCGCCGATAGACGCGCTGACCGATTATGCTATAGCAATCAGAAATGTGGTGGCGACCGTGCATGGCTTTGACCGAAAATACCTGACGTCACCGCAGCTACTCACAGAAATAGTCGGCAAGCTTCCCATGTCGGCGAAATTAATGTGGCTGAATTCAAGGAGAGGCGGACCAACCAACATCACAATAAAAGACTTATCGGATTGGCTGGTCGACATATTGGACATGGCGCCGTACGCCGGATGTAGGCCAAAAGCGAGCCAGAAGATGACCGCCCGCCGAAGCGGTCAAGTTCACCAATTGACGGAAGACGGTGAAGAAAATAGACCGTGAACGAGCGCCGCCAGATGCAGCGCCTGCCATATGGCAAATCACGCCCTGCTGAATTGCAGGGCGTATTGGAATAAATCTATACGGGAGAGATGGACAGTGGCAAGGCGGGCCGCTGTCTGCTTCAATTACCTAACAAGGGGGCATATGTTGACTATCTGCAAGGCCAAGCGGTGCGGCGAAAATGGATGCCGAGCACCACACCACCACTCGCTGCACTTAGAAGAAAATCGCCGCCCGCCCCAAGCCGCTGAAGAACATCGATCCGGGCGCGGCGGGCGAGGCGGGCGTGGCCGCGATCAACACCGGCGAGGCGGGCGAGGCGCCCCGCGAAGCGCGCCACCGCGCGGGTCAGGCGGCGCCGCCGCGGCCGCCCCATCTACCACCCCCGCGACGAATGTTACGGCGCCCCGCGATAATACAGTGGGGCACGCAAAATTGGACAATGGGCGATATGCCGTACTATTAAAAGTTTTGTTGGTGACTGTGAGTGGGCCCCGAGGCCAAGTGAAAATTTACGCGCTTCTCGATGAGGGTTCGACCGTCACTCTCGTCGATGAAACAGTGGCCAGCGCCGTCGGGGCCCGCGGACCGGTGCGCGGACTTAGAATTCACGGCGCAAATGGAATGTGTTCCTCAGATGACCGGTCCCAAGATGTAAATCTCACAGTGCGGGGGAGTGAGGCTGCATATGAAATGCGGGCGAGCACGGTCAAACAGCTCGCTCTGCCGCGCAAAAAGTGCTAAAAAAATGCGAGTGCCAAAATAAAAATAAAAATAAAAATGAAAATGACCCAGAACGCGCGTGTGTTGGTGGAAAGTGCGCGGAGTTTAATGAAGTGGAGCCGCAAATATTGATAGGCCAGGACCACGCGCATTTGATCGTCACCCGGGAGGTGACTGAAATACCTACCGGCGGATTGCGCTCCCGCACAGCCCTGGGATGGACCACACACGGCGAGCTTGGCCGCCGGCCACCCGCCGGCACCGCGACGGTTTTGGCGCTCTCCGGCGCCACGGTGCCTGCGGCCGATAACGATCTGGAGGCGCTGATAAGGGCGCATTTTGCAGTGGATTCACTGGGGATCACTGCCGCGGCCCGCGTCAATAGAGAGGACGCCCGCGCCGCCGCTATTATGAAGGCCACTACGCGGCAATTACCTACCGGGCAATGGGAAACGGGCCTTCTTTGGAAAATGGATGAAGTTAACTTCCCAGACAGCCGCCAGTGCGCCGCCAACCGCCTGGCGGGGATTGAAAGAAAAATGGAAAAAGATGCCGCATATGCGACGGCGTATAGGGCGAAAATAAATGAATATTTTGAGAAAGATTACGCCCGCGCCTTGTCACCCGCCGAAGAAAAGGCGCTGAAATTTAAGTTTTACTTGCCGCATTTTGCGGTCTTTAACCCAAACAAGCCCGGCAAAATACGTATAGTATTTGATGCCGCGAGTAAGTGCCGAGGAATATCACTGAATGATATGCTATTGACGGGGCCGGACCTGCTGAGTTCACTTCTAGGCAGTGTGTTCCGGTTCCGGGAAGGAAAAGTGGCACTGGCAGCCGATGTGAAAGAAATGTTTTTGCGCATAAAAATCCGAGAGGCCGACCAAGCGGCGCAATTATTTCTATGGAAACAACCAGGCGAGCAGGTGCCGACGACTTACCAAATGTCGTCTATGATTTTTGGCGCCACCTGCTCGCCCAGCAGTGCACAGTATGTGAGGAACCGGATTGCGCAAGCCAGTGCCACGGAATTTCCGACCGCGGCAAAGGCGGTTGAGACTACATTTTATATGGACGATTACCTCGACGCAGTAGATTCAACTGAAGAGGCCTTAAAAATGTTCACCGAAGTGACTGAAATACTGCGTCGAGGGAAAATGCAGCTCTGCAACTGGGCCTCCAATGATCCTGCAGTATTGGAAAAAATTGAGCCCGCCTTAAGAGCGGTGGAACCGATGAGGATTATCGGGGCGGAGACAACGGCAGAAAAAGTGCTCGGGATTGCATGGGAGCCGGCCTCCGACAAATTTGTTTTTCAATTTGTGAACTTGCCAGAAATAACGGAGGCTGGCCGCCCGACAAAGAGACAAATATTGAGCGCCGTAATGAAAATATTTGACCCCATCGGATTTTTGGCCTGCATACTAATAAGGTCAAAAATCCTATTACAGGATGTATGGCGCTCTAAAATTGGATGGGAAGAGAGAATACAACCCGAGCACGCCGATAAATGGTACGCGTGGTGCGAGCTAATAAGGAATGTGAAATGTGAAATCGCGCGCCCGTGCATATCCCGCCGCGATAGTGAAGTCGCGCTTCATGTGTTTTGCGACGCCTCAGAAAAAGCGAGCTGCGCGGTGGCCTATTTTGTCGAGACAGGAGAGGGTGGCCATTCCGTAGCCTTCATCTCGGCAAAATGTAAGGTGGCACCGCTAAAACCGCTGTCAATACCGAGGCTAGAGCTGCAAGCGGCACTTATCGCCGCGCGACTGGCGGCGGCTGTAAAAAAGAGTACCGATGTAAAATAGCCCGTACGGTACTGTGGACCGATTCCACCACGGTGTTATGCTGGTTGCGGACCGACCCCCGGGCGTATTCGACTTTTGTCGCTAACCGGCTGGGAGAGATTGATGAATTGACGAAAATCGCCGATTGGAGATGGGTCCCCACTAAACATAATCCCGCTGATATTGGGACACGGGACGGCGAACTCCCAGATTTGGCCGCTGATGGTATGTGGTTCAGCGGCCCTGACTTTCTACACCGGGGAGAGTCGGCGTGGCCGCAAGAGAGCCGCCGGCGGCAACCAGATAACACAGTACTGGAAAAAAGGGCAGATATTGTTTTGGTGACCAGAGGAACGCCCACGGGGGGAGCATTGCCCGATATAAAACGCTTCTCATCATGGACGAAATTGGTGCGCACCGCGGCATGGATAAGGCGCTTCATTTGGAATTGCCGCCGCCGCGCTGAAGAGCGGCCCGGCCGAGATGTCACCTGCGACGAAAGAATAGCAGCCGAGCGCGCATGGATATTGCATTCTCAGGCGGAGGCGTTCGGCACGGAAATAAAAATTTTACACCGCGGTGGAGCCGTCCCAAGGACCAGCCGGCTGTATCCACTGACGCCGCGCCTGGATGAATATGGAGTTATACGGATGGGCTCGCGGCTCGAGCAAACCGCGGTGCATGAAATACCGGCCGGCTTGAGGGCGCCGGTAGTATTGGACGGCTCTCACCCGTATGCCCGCTTGATGATAAGGCATTATCATGAGAAAGAAAATCACCCGGGCACTGAGAAAACTGTGGCAGATGTGCGGGAGAATTTTTATATTTTAAAATTGAGACCCACAGTGCGCCGGGTGAAATATGAATGCCAAGCGTGCCGAAACAGAAAAAGCCAGCCGCAACCGCCGTTAATGGGTCAAATGCCAGATTGCCGACTGGCTTACAATACTCCCGCTTTTTACCATTGTGGGCTCGATTATTTTGGCCCAATGCAGGTGACTATCGGCCGGCGAAGAGAGAAGCGGTACGGCGCGCTATTTACATGCCTGACAACGCGCGCCGTACATTTGGAAATCGCCGAGTCTTTGTCTGCAGACTCGGCCATACTCGCTATAAGGCGAATGGCCGCGCGGCGCGGGCATCCGCGCCTACTATATTCCGATAATGGAACCAATTTTCGAGGCGCGGAAAAAGAGATGGCAGCCGCGCTGAAAGATTTGAAAAGTGACCCGCGGATGCATAGGCACCTCGCGGAGAGCGGGGTTGAATGGAACTTCAACCCCCCCCCTCGCCCCACATATGGGTGGCGCCTGAGAGAGCCTGGTACGCGCCGTGAAGCGGGCGTTGGAGGCTACTTTGAAGGAGCGGGCACCGCGGGAAGAAACCTTGAGGACTCTGCTGGCTGAGGCCGAATATACTGTAAATAGCCGTCCGTTGACGCATGTATCGGTTGATCCGAAAGATGACGCGCCTCTTACGCCGAACCATCTGTTGCTGGGAGCGACCGGCCGCAATTCACATTTGGCGGTATACGGGGCGCTAGATGAAAATATATGCCTGAAAAGACAGTGGAGAATATCGCAACAGATGGCCGATTTATTCTGGCGGCGGTGGATGAAAGAATACTTACCTACATTGGCGCGCCGAAATAAATGGCAGGAGCCCGCGCCCGCAATTAAGGAAGGCGAGATGGCCGTCATCGCAGATCCCGCGCTGCCCCGCAACACATGGCCCAGAGGGCGAATTTTGGAAGCCCGCCCGGCGCCCGATGGCCAAATTCGAGTCGTCCGAGTACGCACAGCTGCGGGCGATTATACTCGACCAGCCACGAGAATAATCATGCTGAAGGGGAATCCAGCATAAGGGCGCTGGCAGTATACCCTGTCCTCCTGAAGTGCGGGCAGGCCACACGGGGGGAGTATGGAACGGACAGGGTTGAGCCATGTAAAAAATGAGAACATAACATGACCACTATGAGCGGCGCGTGTCCAAAATAAATCAGCCGCTACATACAGAAAATTGCATTGGAGACGAGGTGTGTATGCCGCTACTGAAAATTGGGTTGCCGATCGGAGCGTGCGCAAGTCAGTGCCCAGCGGCTGGTGCCGCGACTGGAGGGGGGCCGCGCGCGCATACTGCTTCCAACTAGCTGTAGAACAACATCGTCCGGACACTAGCCCTGAGATTGGCCCTTTGTTAAATGAATATGAAAAATGCGGCCTGTTTGGCCGCCGATGTTATTTCCAGCTACAAGTGTCGATACAAATATGTGTGGAATTTGTATATGTTATGAAAATATTTTAAAAATATGTTGATGCCTTGTAAGAAGCAGCGCTTGGCGCCCTTTTTGTATGCAATATTGTCATGTGCATTATGTTGAATCTCTGATGAGAAAAATGTATTGGAATTTTATGAATTTTTATGAATAAAATGGAAATAAATAATTTTTTATTTGGCACCTATTGGTGCGTGGACAAAGGTTAGAAGTTTGAGCCGAAGGGATTCTTCCGCGATGTAACGCCCCAAAGTAAAGTATGTGTGTGGCACGCGGTACCCGCGATGTTCGCCAACACTAAATGGGCATGAGTGTGGCACGCAATATTCGCCAACACGGGAGACGAGTCTCGCTGCAGAGGGTCTCGTCTCTTTCTTTCCGCCGTTGAATCCGCCGACGGGCAAATAAATGTTTTTTGAATATGAGAGATTTTACAAACTTACCTGACCGGCTATAACTTCTAACGCCTAGTACTCAAATTCCGAGCCCCCGTCTGAGATGCGTATATGGGATACCCTCCACGGGGGCCCGAAGGCCTGCACCGGGCGCCATCGTGGAGATGGTCATCATGAAATAAATGAGTACTGGAAGACCGTGAGAAAAATTTTGTATTTTTCTCGATTTGGAAACGGTGTACGCCTGTTTTCGGGCCCACGTCGCGGTAAGCTCGCGCACACGGCTCGCCGTGGAGAATATTAAAAAGTCGAATTTTTAATCGACAATCAGAGCGGCTTATCGTGGACGAATTCCTACTTATGTAGTGTCATTGCATTCCTTTACTGAATGCCTGTCTGGAAAATATATTTTTATATATGTGGAATGATATAGGCGCGCCTGAGAGTGAAATAAAAAATTGGTTTTTGGCGCTTTTTTGAATGCCTATAACTCAGTAAATATTTACCTGAAATATTTGGAATTACTGTTTAAATGAGCGCTTGCATGCGCAATTTACATTTGTCATAGCAAAACTTGTAAAAATGCTGTTTTTGATTTTTTATGAATTTTTGAAAATTTGAGCCGTTTGTGGCGAATTTAATTTTAGTTTTTTGGGCCTTGTATGACCCAGCCCGTCCAAATAACTGTGTTATTATCATCTGCTAGGTCTGTTATTACAAAATAACACAGTATTAGTCTCTTGGGAGCTAAAATGCATTTTTTGTGAATTAATTTGTATCTGCCATATGAAATCTGCCGCGCGGTGAAATTGTGCAACCGCGAATGACGTAGTTCACCGCTCGGCCGCTGGGAGCGCTGCGGCGCCTTCCCAGAATTACGCAATCTCATTGGTTTTTGTAACATGCTATGACGCAATCTTGTGAAATTTTGAATTTGGTATAAATAAAATGCATTTTTGAGCGAGTACCACAGTTACGCCACTCGCGTTGGTACGAGAATCGCTATTTGGACAATCTTCTTGCTGCTTTTTATTTCTGACCCCTGCTCATCTACTTTGGACTCTGCTTTCTTGGATTTTTGTGACCACTGCTTTCTGACTTGGACTTCGCTTCGGATTTTTTCTTCGACTTTAATACGATAAAAGCACTACTTCGGCGTTAGACTTCTGGCATATCCACGGACTACGAGCTTCACAGCAAATTCTGGTGGCGATCTCTGCCCCACCAGCGAAGACTACTGAGCCGCATAAAAAAAGGTGTTCCCATCCGGAACACAGGTGCTGATATTGAAATATATATACAAGGAAAACACTATTTTGGGAACCATTAACTGGATGACAGATATTGAAGCACACATACACACAAGGAGGACGTTATGTTAAATACATGACTGGAAAGTTGTTATTGGAAAACACAGGCGTCCAGTCGGCGGGACGCAAGCATACTTGTTTATATCTGCATGTGATATCACTGTACGGCGTAGATGAACTAGTTTGAAGGGGTTTATGTCCTGTATGTGCTCGTCGTAGAGGGAATAGTTTTCTTGTTTCTAGGATCTAATACAGTTTTACAGGTGCTGATATTGAAATATATATATATACAAGGAAAACACTATTTTGGGAATCACTAACTGGATGACAGATATTGCAGCACACATACACACAAGGAGGACGTTATGTTAAATACATGACTGGAAAGTTGTTATTGGAATACACAGGCGCCACTAGAAGATATGGGCAGTTTGCAGAGAACTTCAACTTCTGTCAGTTAAGGACCTTTTACTATTACTATTCTTTCGCCTTTTTGCATAACCGTGGATGAACTAGATTGAAGGGGTTTATGTTCTGTAAGTGCTCGGCGTAGAGGGAATAGTTTTCTTGTTTCTAGGATCTAATACAGTTTTACAGGCGCGGATATTAAAATAATAATAAAGGAAGTGAAGGGCTACACAGGCGCTGGTAACTACTCAATTTTGGAGAGAACCCGCAATATGATTTCGGATCAGGATGCCATCTCAGAAGCAGACCAACTACAGAAATAAGATAAGAACCTTTAATATTATTTATTCCTGATGTTTTCTTATGTGTATTAAATGGAATGTTCGTGCTACATAATTTGTCATGGTCACATAATCACTATTCATTTCATTACGTGGGTTCAGAGCCCGACGGTAACGGACGCGGAAACAAATTAGTACTGATGTCGGGACGTAACGTCGGGATTATATCTTAATTATCTTTAGGATAGAAGCGAGGTCATCATACGTGCATTCTGCATTTCAAACGTTTTACTAACATATATAAATACATATTATTGCGTTTTACAAATTGAATAGGATCGCGGGAAATAGGCATTTCGTCCGGTTGTGCAATATTAACTTCCAACGTAGCATAATGCGATCTTATTAACGGCGCTAGACTCTTAAGGTTAGGCACGCGGGGATTATAAATGGGATAATGAACGAGAACCGAATGGGGAGTTCGTCTCCTCTGGTCGGGGGGCGGGAGGCCGTTGCGTCTTTTACGCCCCGTGATCTGGAGAGGCTGAATTTCGATTATGATGAAGATGAAGGGAGATCTACTCGCGTGGCAAGACAGGGTCGAATGTCGGAGCGCGCGTTCTCGGCTATGGAGACTGTTTAGAGTGGGAGACATCTTGGATTTGGGACTAGGTAGGATTATCTTAACTGTATCTACCCGGTTAAGACAGGGTTTTAAAGCCAAGAATTACAGGATAGTCTGAAGGTCCTGGAGCGGCGACCCTCAAAGATCCAAGGGGAAGAACCTCTCACGTCTTTTCAGTCCCCTTGGTGCGACGAGCTCGGGCTCTGGTTATGAATGTATGTGAATGTAATAACTCCGTACTCAAGGACGAGATAGGACGTTCCTCATGAACGAGAAATTATAAGATGCAGGTAGCAGTTCGACAATCAATACTTATGCTCGGGACCGCTTTAATGAACGAGATCTGTCAGCAGTTTAACAATCAACTTTATGATCGGGACCGCATTCAGGAGCGCGATGGCATTACTAACACCATCATTCTCATCATTCACCACCTTTTCTAACTTGCTGTATACAGAGACCTTCGGGGTTCTCCCTTCCCGGCAAGCGAGAAACATATAAGGAATTACACAATCAACTGTAATAATCATGCTGTTTTACCATCATTTAATATCTCTAGTCAATAAGACTACACCGTGGGATCAATCACATCAACTATAATTGGCGATGCTAACATGGCTCTGACTGACGCGCTCAAGGACGAGTCTTTTCCAGTCACCCAGTTAGTTCATTCAGCCCTTTAATCAGCAGTAAACATCATAATAATCCGGCTCATGTAGCCGCAACGTGGGATCCTCATCATTATACACCAGTCAATTTGACTGCCCCGCGGGACAATATACAAACCTTAATATCAGACGCGGGATTTCTTCCTGATATGTTTGTCGCCGGAAAGCGAGGACTTCGGAGGATTCCAGCAGGAGCAATAGAGTCTCGGCTTGATCTTGGTCTGCAGCTTAGTGTGGGAGGTTATGTCTAAACAGGAGTTAACCACCGGATGCGGCGATGCTCTGGGGCCGCATCCCCCTCCCCCCTACAGGGGGGGGGGGCATCTAGAATCCACGTTTGAACAGAAGTGGTTAGACACTTCTTAAATTTCACTTACAAATCTGTATCTTCCATTCCCTTAGAATCTCGGGCTGCGATAATGTCAGACAAAGCTTGCCCTGAGCCTCTGTTGCGCCTAGTTGTTATGAAAATATGTTTGTCTTCCCCCACTATGTACTATGAACAGATTGAGCAGATCGGACAACGTGGGACGCGCTATCGGTAGGTTTCTTACTTGTGTTTTTGAATATAACGTATGCTATTATATCTTGTAAATCTGTCGTAAATGGGTACCGCGTGTGGTTGTGTTCTGTTCTAAGCTACTACTAAGGGTACTGTTCTAAGCTGCTATTATGAGGTATTGATAATCAAGGCGGGCGGAATCTTTAGCGTATGCCGTTAACTTGGCAACGATTGTATTGTTTTATATTTCAGTATTTTAAACCCGGTGGTATTATAGTTATGACTGTACTATGTAAGGAAGTTTTGCTACTAGCGTTTATTCCTCAGCTACGCCGCATATAGTTGGCTTTTAGGCCGACTCAGGACGTGGACGATATCGGCTATCTCTCGTATAGGCGAAACTGTAGAATTCTGGAACGGTTTCTAGAAGGGCCAAAGTAATTTCGGAAATATGTTTTATGTCTCTGGCATTTCGTCTATAAGTGTTCGAAGATTATACGTGGATTTCGCGTCGATAACGGTTAGGCGTTCTATCATCTTTAGTAAATAAATACCTTATGTTAATTACGAGTACGGATTAGTTTCGTGCGTGTGTTACTTCCATAGTTAGGTAAGAATTCGTTCTATATTAGTCTAGTCGCGTTAATAAGAATACGAATCTCACCACATATCAAAAGAATTTGGAACACAACGGAGGGGGAATTTTCTTAACCACTAGATAGATCACGACTGGCCAATTTTGAAAATATAAATTCTTAACAAAAAAATAATAATATTAGCTTTCATGTAAATATACTTCCAAAGTTCTAAGTTCGACTCAAGTTTTCATCTAGAAGCTTAAAGCATAAAGTGTGTGCTTAAAAGTCACAAAAGTCATAATAAAGCTTAATTCGGTAGCTTAAAGTCTCAAGCTTTGGGCTTTTCGTAAAACTTATATTATTAAACTTTATAGTTAGGTACTTAGCTTACGTGTACAGGTAGCTTATGTTACACAGTCATATATAGTCAGAAGGCGTTTCGATAGTATCATCATCATCACTAGCGGTGGTTCAGCTATATATCGTCAGGAGACGTTTCGATAGTGACAACATCATCTCCATCAGCGATGGCAGGGCTCCAGTTACACACCAGTCGGAGAAAATTAGGCAGATTCCATCATCATCGATGGCAGGATTCTAGTTGTACACCATTTGGAGAAAATACACCGACATCCCTGGCCAGGGGCTAGGCATATCCCTACTGTCCAGATCCACCTTTCCATCTACCAATACGAGGGGTCATGGCCTCGTGAAACCACATGGCAACCAACCATTACAAGTATTTATTTATGTATTGTATATGTATGTATATTATATTTTATTAGTATGTATCTATTCGCACGTAGTGTATGAAGGGGCTCTTCACGGGTGGCACAACACCCGTGCGGATGTCTTCCCTCGTCTGGAATGGATTGAACGTATTGATGCATACCAGATTATAATAAGTACTACCTGGGAGGGTGGTTGCAGTCACTGTAGTGTCGCGAATGGCCAATGGGCTGCAGTTGCTCACAGGCGAGGGTTGGGGAGCCTCTATATATATAACATATAGGAGCCTCTATATATATAAGATATAGGAAACTCCTCTTCCCCACTCGCATATTTTTGACTTGACAGGTGGCCCGGGACCATCTTTACAGTAGCTTCAATATGTATACCGTAGTTTAACTTAGTTTAACCTGGAGGAGTTGGAATTCGGGAGGCAAACTGGCTCTGAGCCCGGACGCCAGACACTGACGCGAGGGATGGTGCGGTACTTTGCACAGAAGAAGCCCAACATGAAAAGGCGCATCCAGGCTCAGTTCAACGTATCCGGAACTCGTGTCGGGAGAAGGAGGATGGGATCAGTCACCGATGAGCCTTTGGGTATGGAGGAGCCGAATTTAAAGCGAACACATTTTCCGCGTACACATACATTTACACATACCTTCCACACCCCCCTTCATCCATTAGAATCCAACGTACCACTAGAATGAGGTATAGGGCCAAATACAGGTGACGGAACTTAGGCCGGCTAGTAAATAAACGTAACAATGTAATTGATATAAAAATAATGCAGAGTAAATATAAAAGATCATAAGCAATAAATACAGCGAGATAACGGCGGAAGACAAAATATTAACTAGCGAGAGCGTCGAAGACGGAATCATCCATAGGAGCGGCTACGAAGGACTCGAGGGCTTTCAGGGGATCTATGTACTCTATATGTGCATGCGCATGTGATAACGGCACGTTACTAACCTTTCCAGTGGATGGCGGTCGATCCCATACAGGTAGGACCATGGGGGATCGAGCGGAGAGGCGTGGGAGCAGAGGATCGCGTATTCCGGATGCGCAGCTACACCAGATGCAGGGGCTCCAGTCCGTAGGAACGTTAGGTAATCAATATAGGGCCACGGAACATAGTATGTTTAGCAATTGCACCGTAGGGTTTATTTGACGTACTAGGTAGTTTTGTTTGCGTTTTTCATGAACATTCACGAACTTCATACCCCAGTGTTTAATTTAAGTAAAGCTTGCGTTAGGGTTACCACAAAACCAATTCATCCCCTATAGTTCGAAACAAAAAATTACACAACGTGAACTGGGGAGGTCTTGAATAAAGCGAGGGTGTTTGGAAATACTACGTTAAAAACCGTAGAGCCTTCACCCGACGTAGATAGATAGCTTGTTTGCCTCTAACAAGGCGTAAACTCAGTTAGGAGTAGGATCGAGCTGAAAGGCGAAGAAGAGGATCCATCACACTATCAAACCATGATTTTAGAGTAATGATGTCTTTATTTGCTAATTCGTGAGCTAGTTCCCATATTGAGCCGTTTGTTATCAGTACAGTATCGTCAGCGTAAGATATTAGTTGACCATTAATATTTTGTTGAAAGATGTCATTTACATATAAAATAAATAGTAATGGCCCGAGGACCGTGCCTTGGGGGATTCCGAAATGACTTGTTAGTGACGTGCTTAAGGTATCATTTAATTTTACTATTTGAGGTCTATTTGTTAGGTAGCTTTTAATCCAATTAAGAGCTAAGAGATCTATCCCGTTTTTTTTCAATTTTGCCACAAGTTTTTTCGTGAGAAATGCTATCAAATGCTTTCTTTAGGTCAATAAAAATTCCTATGCATTTGTTTAATTTATCCAGATTACTCTGTATAATTGTCGAAATTTTTGCGATAGCGTCTTGTGTACTAATTCCCTCCGTAAATCCAAATTTATTCTTATTTATTGTAGAATTTCTTTTTATAAATGAAGTTAATCTTTTCTTTACAATTTTTTCGAGAATTTTTGATATATTAGATATTAGTTAAATGGGCCTACAGTTAGAGACGTCTTCCGGGCTACCCGATTTGAATATTGGAGTAATTATGGCTTTTTTGTACGTATTCGGGAATACTCCAGTCTTGAAGCTTATATTTATAATATGTGAGATTGGTAATACATATTGGTATGTTTTTTTATAATTTTCAGTGTTTTGACGGAAAGACCGCAAAACCTGTAGCAGAGCCGCCTCGCATTTTAGATATAATTTGTTCGATTTCAGACGGATCAGTTGGTTCAAAAAAATCAAGTTTATTGTCTACATTCGGAGTTATTTCAGCGCGGTTATTTGTGTCTGTTATTTTTTCAGCTAAGTTTCTACCAACATTTGCGAAGTAATCATTGAATGCGTTTGCTCCTATTATTGGTTCTTCCAAACAATTTATTAAATTATTATTATGTTTTATTGTTTTTATGCAATTTTTTTTACTTTTTTACTATCATTTTCAGAATCATTTAGTTTGAGTTGGTAATATTTTTCTTTGGTGTCTTTTATAAGATAAGCTAGTATATTTTTAAATGATTTGAAATGCTCACCTAGTTTTTTGTCAAGAGGATTTTTTTTCATTTCTTTCTTTGTAAAGTCGTTCTTTGTGTCTTATGGATATAACTAGTCCATGTGTTATCCATGGTTTGAGTTTACGAAATTTTGCAGGGTTTCCAGAAGGGATACACTTTTTCGAGTTATTAATGTAATTTGTTAACTTATTTTTGAACATTTCACAGCATTCATTAACGTTATCGTTTCGGAGTACGTCCGACCACAATTCTGATGATAATTTAATTTTTAATGCTTCATAATTTAGTAGGGTTATTTTTTTATTTTCTGCCGGAGGTAATATTTTATTATTATATAGTACGGTCATGAAATGATCGGTAATTGTCGAGTTGAGTTGAGTTTATACAGGATATATAATTTAATTCTGCCATCATGTTAAGGTAGTCATCTTTATTATTCGATGTATAATCGCATAAAATCTATAATTCAATATATTCTTGATGACTGCATTCAAAACATTTTTTTATTTTTTGAATATTGCTGCCTTTTATTTATTTATTTATTATTATTTTTTTTTTCATTTATTGGTTTTTCTTACAGTCATATAATTGATAAATCTTGAAAAAAAAAATTATTGATGTACAGAGCCTTGGGCCAATTACAAGAAAACACATAGGTATATACAAGAATATTATACCAGGATCGATAAAAAAATAAGAAAAAACAATACGTCAAATAGTGAGTTTGTGTGTGTGTGTGTGCGTTTTTATGTATTAGTGTGTGTGTTCACATGTGTGGGAAGAAAAATGTCATCGCGCGAGTTTATAAGTAAGGGATTTTGTAAACTGCTCAAAACTTAAATATAAATTATCGAGATCTGCAAAGGTCGTGTCATAGGTATCTAGAACTCTGTTTTTAGTTTTTTCCGTAGTTTGTTCTCCAATGATTTAAGTGGAAAAGGCGTGGTGCTCTTGTTCATCTCTGAGGGACATTAAAGTGTATCGAATTTAAAATTTCAGGTGAATCTATGCGATTATTAAATATTTTGTAAAGGTATTTCATATCGCTTATCGTTCGCCTATCTTCAAGAGTAGTTGTCTTGTGATACTTATATGCGTCGTCACAGTTATCGAAATGGACGTGATTTTTGAAATTCAGTGTTTTTGTGAAAGTCTGCTGAATGCGTTCGAGACGCTTTTTATGTATTTCGTAATACGGAGACCAAATTGGTGATGAAAATTCCAAAATAGGAAAATAGGAAAAAAAAATTATATCCCTCAAATAAAGTCTGTTTGAACACGAACACGATACCAGGAGAAGAAAATTAAAAACGGAAACAATTGAAAATATTTATTTTCAGTTTTTTTACAAATTACATTTATTGCACGACATGTAATTAAAAATAGGAACATCATAAATATTTCCAATCACTTAAAACTAACGAGATAGGTACACTTCACCATGTCAGGTACAGACTACAATAAATAATGTTGAGTATATACTTTTATAGATAACAAACTTAATTAACTATTCGAAAATGTTTTTTTTTAGAGAATTTGAATCAGACGAATTTTGATAAGATTTTAATCCCTACACTTTCTGATTTTCCAGTTTTATTTAACTTTTATTAAGCTGTTTTGCTTGCAATACCTTAACTAATTAAAGTTTTAAGTTTATTTTTGTTTAAATCAAGTTATTTTATTTCATTACTGATCTCAAAATCGATTTAACAGATCGACTTTTATTCTTATACCATAGGTTAAAGTAATTAAATACTTAAAACAAAGCAAATGAATGCAACCTAAATACAAATTAATTTTTATTTATATATTTTACAGCCCTATTGTATTGTGGACCCCTAAAACAGGCTTAATTGCCACAAAGAGATTTTTTTTGAGGGACAGGAAGGTGAAATAAATAGATCCGGCGGATCTGAACGTGGTATTTAACGTTCCGATATTCAAGTGTCAAAGCAAACTTCTTCTTCTTATGGTGCCATCTTCTATCGGAGGTCGGCGATCATTCAAAATGGTTGCCGATACAATCAGACAAACAGTCAGTGTGTCACCGGTCAAAATACCGTCACCAAAGTCTTCCTGTCTCTTTTTCTCTCTTTTATTTTGAATAACGGTAAAATTATTAATATAAAAATCTATTTCTAACGTGTCCTTAAAATTTAATTGAAGTTTTGTATTCAATAAGTGTGACAAAATATCTAAGTTGTGTAGATTGAATTTTTTTCGCCTAAATACAACAGGAATAGAGGACGTCCGCAAAAGACCTGGCACGATCAGATTCTACAAGTACTTGAGGATGGCCCCGTTAAAAGCCGCAACTACCGTAGAACTTGTATGAGAAGATGTATGAATGTGGCCGAAGCAAAAGTGGTGTACCAGGATAGAAGAGTGTGGCGTTCAATCCTCTCTGCCTTTTCCTGCGTGTGGATACGGCGTGATGGTTAGTTAGTTAGTTAGTTACTAAATAATACTCCAGCCCCTTAATGGCCTATATTTTTTTAGCCAAATTAGAAATTGAATAATGAAATTACTATAAATGATATAAAATAAATAAATAATAAAATACTGATTTATATTATGTAATTTATCATCTACTCTATCTTGTAAACGATTTTATTTAAAAAAAAGAATAGTTAGTAATTCGAGGAATGTATTAGTAATACGGGAAATAAACAAGTCTTTATTCAAAAGAATTTTATTAATAACTAGCTGTTCATACCCGGCGTTGCATGGGTTAATGATTAAGTTTAAAATAAATTTGTGAGGGTAAACATAGTTTCGATTCGAACGGTATAGATTTGCATAGAAAATATATCAGGGAAAGGGGAAAGGGTAAAATAATAGGGAGAAAATGTCACCAATGTTAACCACCGGGTCCTAAAGAATAAGTTTCCAAAATTTGAAATATAAACATCCCATGTCAACAAATTATATAGACATGAACTAACGTAAATTTCTTGGTACATTGTCTGGTCTCACGGCTGGATCCAATACGTTTAACATGTTGCTTCTAAATTTTGAAACAATTATAAAAAGGTCGAACTAAATACTAAATACTCTTAAAAAGTGTAATATCTTAGTAAATAATTATGCTCTATTACAAAAATTAGTTTTGACGTATTTTTATTTTATTTTTACGACTCGATTTGGAACGAAAAAAAAATTAAAAACAAACGCCTATGGTAGAAAAAAAATTACTGCGGGATTTGATTATGCAAGAATAAGTAAATTAACTGCATTATGAATTTAAATATAAGCGAGGGGACATTCTTCCATTGTGACCCAATACCCTTGCCTAAAGAAGGGGTTTAGTTCATTTCTGTATAATTTTATACTCAATTTTGTTTATATTTTTTTAATTTAATAATTTTATATCAATATACATCAATTTTGAAAAAAATCGAAATTTATCTGACAAAATATTATGATATATTTAAATCTGAAAATATGACATTATTTGTATAAATATCCTAAAAAATTTAAAAATGTTTTGAATACAATCATTGAGGATAATTTATAATTTACCGAATTCTAGATATTATGTATCTATCCCATCCAAAATCATGTTTTTATAAATGTATAGGTTATATTTAACCTAAAATCTATAATTCAGTAGGTATATTTATTATAAATTACCCTCGATGATGCATTTATTTTTTTTTAATATTGCTGCCTTTGCTTTTATACCCTACATTTGTGATAGGGATACTAAGATATACACTCAAAATATATGTTTACGTAAAAGTCATGCTCCAATGTAATTGTTGCGCGCCCCTGGTACATTGGTGTTTTTAAGTTGTGACAGTTTTATTAAACGATCCACAGGTGTCGTTGAGGGTGATGTTGGCGGACAGCTTGGGGGCGGGGCTGTTGAACTGCAGCAGGACCAGCTCGTACGTCACCACCGTCCCGGCAATCTGGAACAGGAATCATAATGATGACATCGACCTAAGGTTGCGTCTACACTGGCGCAACATGTCTCGATTGGCGTGAACAGAGGTGAGTGCGAAGCGAGTTGTGCAGTGTAAAACCTTTTATATTCTCACCCGTAGACGAGAACATCTGTGGTTCTCGAAACTAGTGTATACTTAAACTCAAAAGTGATCTTATAAAATTTTATTATACATTAATCTAGAGTACCTATATTTCATTCAAATTAGATTTTTTAAATGTTTATTTTTAAATTATGAAGGGATTATTATATCTGTATTTTTAATTAAAAATTGTTTTTTTTGTCAATACATGTTTAATTTATAATAACAGTTTTATTGAAATAAAATTGATAATGTTTATGAAAACTGTAATATCGGTAGGTATGGGTAATTTGACAGATCGCGAGGTTTCTGGCTTTTAATTGGTCGTTACAAAATGTCCTCATTCAATCGATAACTGATTCGAAGTTGATGTCGTCATCAATAACCAATGAATGGGGTTAATGGTGTCGACATCCTCGGCTCAGCCGGAATTAGGGACGTCAACAGAATGTCATATTTCCAGTTGCTTTAGACTTTAGACAAATAAAAGGAGGGATTCTTTGAGACCCGAAGAAGTATTAATACCAGGATATAACAGAAACAAACATAATTTTTTTATATTGACATGTCACGAATGCCGGGATCCCGGGAATGATCCAGAGCTGCGAATCGAGTCCCGGGAATGAAAAAAGTCGTGGAATAGAGAAACCCTGCGAGCACGCAGTCGGCGTTGGAAGCGGAAACACGTCAAATTGCCCCTTTAAAAATATTATCATAAATTCTGATTTTTGTCTAAAACATCATTGTTAAAAATGACGAATATTATTATATAAAATTACATATACACATTAAAAACATGAAAAAAATAACATAGTATAAATAATTCTATTAGTAAATATTTTGATAATCAGTAAATTTAAAATATATAACCATGAATCTCGTCTGGTGATCTGGTGGTTGGTAGTTCGAGCTCCACTCCAGGACTAGGACTAGTAAGTTAGTCCTATATTCATAGCACAAAATGTAATGAAGAAGACTCTCCCAAAGTTTTAGCTAAGAGACACCCTGTATATAAAAAGGAGGCCCCAAAATGGCTAAAAAGTCTTCAATATAAATAAATAATTATATTTTGGACATTCTTATACTCCTAAGATCTAATTTGATCAATTTTATTTTATATTAAATTTTATTTTTATTAGGTATAAATAAATAATTATATTTGAACATTGTATTCCTAAGTTCGAATTTGTTCAATTGTATTTTCTTATAATTACTATACAAGATATTATTATTATTTCACATATTTAATATTAAATATCCTAAATTCTAATGTCTGTTGGTCCGTAAAGTCCGTAACTTGCTGGAATTAAAACTTTAGATAATGAAAGTGTGACAGGCAACAGGCGTACGGCCCTGATAACACGCAAGGGTCGTTATTAATCTAAATATAATAATTTAGTTGTCTGTCTATCTGTCGTCTGTCAGTCTGTAAATTCGTAATTTGCTGGAATTTAAACTATAGATAATTAGAATGAGACACGCAATCAACGCGCGGCTAAAGCACGCAAAGTTAAAAAAATATTTTATTACTTTTTTTATTTATTTATCTTCATCTTGATATATTGTCAGCTGCTCTTCTCACTAGGAAGAACCTGTGCCGAGATGAGCAGCAGCAGCAGACAATATAGTGAAAACAAAATAATAAAGATATTAAAAAATAATAAAAATTACACAGTCTTGTCATTTGTGCATTATTATTTTATTATATTTAGTTTTAGGTTTAAGCGAAAAGTAAATTTAAAAAAAAAAGTTTTTAATTCATGAATTTTCAGCTTCAAAATCCTGCAATTATTACGTTCGTGATTTTTCACGGGTGCACGGCTAGTGTTTTATATAAATGTCGATAGCCACCCCCATAACTCAAGATCGTTTTTAATTGAGGGAACATAACACTACTTTTAGACATATTTTCACACATCACATGTTTATATTCTTATTTTTAAGCTCATTGCATAACATGCATATTTTTAGAAATAAATAAAACAAAAAAATATAGTTTAAACATTCTCACCGTTAATAGAAGTCCACGTGTTATGTAGAAAAAGTTGAGTCCGGTCAAGCCCACCATATCTGTAGTAACATGATCTAGAAACCTTTTTATCTAGAACAAATTAAAATCATATTTCTTTAGAAAAAAATGTTCGCATTATATAATTAGAAAATTGAAAATTAATTTGAATCTTGTATGTACCTAGTCCTAGTGTGCAGTAAAAAATTGACTAGTTTTTTCAATTTTTAGAACTGTTAAAATTTTTACAATTAAATTTATTGTATATTTCATATGATATTATAAAAAATAATGAAAAGCGTTTTGTAAAATTGATTGTGTCTTCTGTCATTTTGTTTAAATAATAAAGGGGTATTTTCAGAAAAGGATAAGTACAAAAATTGCTTTCACAGGTGTAAGATGCCAGAATACATTGGGAATATGATGACTCTTGCGTATCCATTAAGGCGCTGATACCAGGCAGTATGACATTTCCTAAGCGTATATTCTGAAAATAAACCGAAATAAGAGATATATCTCGTAATATTCCTATCACAATAGTTAACATTTTATTCAGATTTTACTTTTTCATAATATTCTGCCAGATAATCATTTTATTTCGATTTTTTTTTGCCAAATATATGTTTAAAGAAAAGTCATGCTTTTTGTTCTTACTGCACGCCTCTGACTACACACGTTCATTAGTGGCGCATGAGCATGCGCAGTATTGAGCTTCTTGAGCTCTTGCTACTTAGTAGCATGTGTGGGTATACTAGCACGCTCATAAATCAATCGCCGATTGATTTATGAGCATGCTCATTTGATTTGCGGGTAGAAGGGGTAACTTTTGAGCATGTGAACAGGCTTGCTTATGAGCATGCTAATGTCATTCGCGACTAGTATCGATTATCGATGCGGTCTTCTCAGTCCGCGACAGATGAAACAAATATGGCGCGTTGGGTAGATGACAAATACTTTTCGTGACTTATTATAGGAATCACGAATGTCTGTGGGATACTCGGTCACCGCTATATGTATAAAAATAATAATAAATAATATTTATTAAACTTTATTTAAATACATGAATGATTCAAATCTTCTAATACAAATTATAAAATCTAAAATAAAAAATGTGCGGATGGAAACTCGGGAACTTTTTGATTTATTGTTTCACTTGAATTTCATATTTCAGTTTGCAAAGTTTTCATTTAAGCAAGAGCGTTTCTATTCTATGACAAGAGCATGTCAGTAATAAGCATGTGTATTTGATTGTTAGCTTTGAGCATGCTCATTCATGAGCATACTTAAAATAATCATGATAATAACGAGCAAGTGTGTACCGTTGTTAGAGCATGCTAATGAGCATGCTTAAAAACAAGCATGTGTCAGTACCTTTACATATAATATATGTTCATTCCCATTCACACATGATACAGTGGTTTTGAAACCGACGTCGTTTAAAATTAATTAAAATTGTTTACACAGCGTTTGAGGGGTTTTTTAAGCTGATCATTATGTCCAACAACACAGTTAACGAAACAAACATATAAAATAATATATTAAAAAACGTAAGATGTCTACCTCGTTACAGTATGACTCGGGAGGGACGGAGTACAGCGCCTTCAGCGGTTTCCTCGAAGCTGAATGGATGCGAGAAGCAGTCAAGGAGACTGCTAGGAATCTTACCAACAGGAATCCGAAAGAAAATACGAAGTAGATAGCCTTAGAGAGACCACTATGAACATGGAAATATACGACACATTGTAGTTGAAAAATTATTAAAATTTCATGCGAAATGTAATTAAAATAAGAGTCACACCACCTCCCGTATGACATATAATAAGATACAGATAATATTTAGCTGCCTATATTTATAACTAGCAGTCCTTACCCGGCGTTGCACGGGTTAAGGATTAAGTTTAAAATAAATTTGTGAGGGTAAACTTGTTGGTCTTGCGGTTAGGTCTCTCGCCTCGTGATCCAAAGGTCGCATGTTCGAATCTCACTCCAGACAAGCAAGTTAGTCCTATTTTCATAGCACAAGCGTTTAGCTTAATTTGAAAATAGTAAGAATATTGATGTGACACGAATTCCGTGTTCGCATCTCTATTTAAAAAAAAAAAAAAAAAAACAAAGGTTCGATTCGAATGGTATAGATTTGCATGAAAAATATGTAAGCGGAGGGGAAGGGTTAAAAGAAAAGGGGAGAAATGTCGCATACGTGACCCGCCGAGTCCTAACGAATAAGTTTCCAAATTTTGAGG
>JADDOH010003950.1:0-15509 GCA_016648135.1 Agrypnia vestita | reverse complement strand
TTTTGCCGCGCGGCGAAAAAACGCTGCGGCATAATGTCGAACCGCAGTGTTGTAACAAAGGCTTTTGAATCGTAGTGCGCGCACTTGGCGGCAAAATAACGCAGCGGCGAAAAATCGGTGAAATGTTACAACTCTCTTGCGGCGCGGCGGTCAGCGGCAAAAAAACGCATCTTTTTAAAGTCATGACTGCGCGCGCTACGCGCTGTTTCGCTGTACCATATATTTTATGTGAAAGAACAATGGGCTACAAGCAATAATTCTGCTGATCTAGATGAAGATTTTAATATTGAAATGCTAATTACGAAAGTTGAAAGAAGACCACCATTGTATGATATCACTTCAAAAGAATATAGTGATAGAAACATTAAACATTTCTGAATGGAGTATTTTTATATGTGATAGAAGGTCCAACTTGTTTTAAAAGTTCATAAAAACATTCTTTATTCATTCGATAATATTGGAAGAATTTTTCGTTCACCAAATATTTTAAAGAACTGCCCGTAAATGATCAGCGGCATTATGCCGTAGTGCGCGTGCCTGCTGTTTTCGCCGCGCGTCAAAATGTCGCAGGTTTTTTCGCCGCGCGGTGAAAAAACGCTAGTGCGCGCGTATCCTTATGACTGTTGTTTTATGATATCCCGCCAAAAGACGAGATTAGTTGAAGTTTTGTCGCCAGTTTTGGAGTTTTAAATTGTTACATCTTTGTGTTTTATTAAGATTGAAAATATATCGCGTGAAAACATTATGTCATTGACTTTTTTTTGTGCTTTTATCTGTGATTTCCGTGAAAACTTTCGATATTTTAGCCTCTTCAGTTACGATTTTAATATATTTTTGGTTATTTGATAAGTGTGAAGAATATTATACATTTTATTACGTTCACGTGTTAGATTTTAGTTATTTTCGCATTTCATTTTGACTAGTGTTTCGTTTCAAATTAAAATGGCGTCAGTTCGCAGCGCGTACAAAACTTTAACTATTTCTATGAAAATGGATTTGATTAAAGACGTGGACAGAAAAATTGAGAAATAAGGGCAAGATTACGTAAAATATGGTATCGCCAATTCAACTGTTTCAACAATTCTAAAAAATCGCGCCAAAATTGAAAAGCGCAGTGAAGTGATGTACAATATTTGCTGTTTTCATTTTTTCTGTTTTAAAATTGAATTGATGTCTCAAGATCACATATCAAAGTAAATTATTTTAATTTTATTGAAACAACTGACAAAAATGAAAGCAATATTGGCCAAATAAATGTGTTTAAAAATACATGTTAAAAAATGCATTTGTTTGTACACTTTGAAATGTTTAGAAAGTGTGTTGATGGTTTGAAAACTTCCTACTAATTCTACTTCCCCAATTCGAAATTCGAATTTTTTTGTTGAATTTCGGTCCCCTGAATTTCGTATTAAAGAGCTTTTACTGTATATATAAAAATTTTACCAAAGAATGCATAGATAATTTTATTAAGGAAAATGTGTAGGGTCGTAATAAAAACAAAATATATTTGTACGGATAAAAATCTGTTGTGTTTTAATGAGAAAAATTGAAATTGTGATTATACATGCGAATTAAATTTTTAATACAAGGTTGTATCGCACATATAATTTGTATTGTGCTGACCCTAACATTGATGATGATATTCTTGCAGACACCTTATCTTCGTTCAAAAACTCACTCATACACAAAATCCATTTTCTAAACGATGACATGAACCTATAGATCCATTTAATCAATCATTCATTAATACTAATCGCACTACACTCAAACACAAAATATATAATAAACATAAATGTACATGTAAAATATAATTAATTCCAAAAATACATGTTACTAGAGCGTGCCGAAGACACTTGTAATTGGGATAATGGGCATAGTCTTCACTATAATGTTTGTTATCAGAGTATCATGTACCTATTATCCTGTTAGTGTCTCTAATAAAAAAAAAAAAATATGCCTCAAAAATCCCATATTATGGCGCCCCTCCTAGTCTGGCGTATGCCCCTCCTCATAAATTGCTCTAACTACGCCTCTGCATGTATTATGACTGTAATATTTTATTATTAGTAATAACTTACGGTAACTTTACAGAAACACCCAGGGCAGCTTCGTGTGCTCCTGTCAGGATGGGTTCAGCCTGGCTCTGGACAAGATCACCTGCCGGGCCAACAGCAGTGAGTTATCTTTCATCCCTAATATCAACACGATGATAAACTGGAAAATTAGCAACCTAAAAAAAAATGTCACTAGAAATCACTTTTATTTCTCAATAAATTGTGTATTACAATTTTATAAAAATATTTTTAAAGTCCTCAAAGTACTGTTCTACAGCCGCTATGACAGTCAAATATTTTTCTGTCAAAATTTTTTTTGAGGTTTGGGAAGACGTAGAAATCTGATTGGGTCATATTAGAATTGGGTTGGGAATGATGTCGAAAAATTGTTGTTTCAGCACAGCAGAGTAAGTAAGATATATGTGGACAGACAGGAATTTTTTTCAGCCAAAACTTGCGAATCAGTAGCGAGGTGTGGCACGGCGCGTAATCGTGATGCAGGAGGAAACCCCTGGCCCATTTTACTAGACTTTTCCTCCGTACATCATTTTGCATTTTGCAAACGTTGCGGCAGGCCCTTGTAATATTCGGAGCTCACAGTTATTCCTCTTGGAACGAACTCTGATCACACTATGACTTCATGCTATCGACTTTGACTGACGTGCTTTCTTAGGGCTAAGAAAACCACTTGTTTTCATGTTCACGCATTGTTCGAAATCCATGATTCGCGACAGACGTGGTAAACATGACCTTACTCTCCCGGCTCTGGAAGTCGACTGACTGGCCGCAACTTATTCCTACTTGTCACTGTTGATATAAAGTGAACAGGCTACCGGATTCCATACTTCATATCAATGCAGCGTCAGCAGTTGCTGCTATAAAAATTCATTCACCTTATTTTTTTTGGTTATTGTCATGGGATATAGCTGCGGGATGGGGGAATGAAACACTAAAAACAATTTAAGATTTTTAGTGTTTAAGAAAATTTAAGAAAAAGACACTGGGCATGAATTAAATTGACCCTGACAGTTTATTTCCGAAAACTCTAACCTGATGATTCTGAACAGCCAACGGAACTACCATTGTCCGAGTCGCACGTTTTCATCAGTATTCTAATTCTTTTTGATTTGGGTTATGCGGTCAGCTCGGTGGCATTGTCTGTCTAACAATGTTTTGATATTCTGTCTT
Source organism: Agrypnia vestita (assembly GCA_016648135.1). NCBI lineage: Eukaryota > Metazoa > Arthropoda > Insecta > Trichoptera > Phryganeidae > Agrypnia > Agrypnia vestita. Next base: position 12,267 of record JADDOH010003950.1, on the reverse strand, counting down.
AACAATGATTGGATAAAATAATGCGTCAAAACAAACTCCAAATTAAAATGAGGGCATTTGAAGTGAAAAATGAAAAAAGAAACATAAATTTCAGGGACACCAGCGTCGCTAATATTCTCCAACCGCTACTATGTACGAATGATGAGCCTGGGCTCCGGCGACACAGCTCTGCTGGCCCACAATCTGACCAACGCGGTGGCGCTGGATTTCGACTGGTCGGGCCAGTGCATCTACTGGTCGGACGTCAACAGGCACGGCTCCAGCATCAGGAGGCTGTGTGACATGAACACTACCAACGCAGCTGGTGCAGCTACCAATACTTCTTATCAGGTCAATTTTGTCATTAAATTCACTTTCAGAACCAATAATACACGTGGGATCAGATCCCTTTGGTGGTCTGTTTTGGTGATGCAACTCGGCAGGATAGTAGATAAGTAAGGTAAACCGGGATTAAAAGGGAATCAAGCTTACCTGGATATCCTCCAATTGGATGCCCCTACAGATAGCATCATCGTCGACTTCCGGTCGAGGGACCATCGTTTCCTGCACTTCTGATGTGGATGATTTCATTTCAGTTGATTTCATCCACACACAGTGTATCAGATAAAAACCCATTCACCTATATTATCTAGTTTCACAATAAAAGATATGTTTGTGACTGCTCTTGGTCCCTTTTTGTAATCTGGTATAATTGAAATATTTTTACAGTTAAATTTGTTTATTTACATTTATTTACATTTGAACGATTGCTTTCTTCTAGTAAGTTAGTAGTAGCGTTGTTTATCAATATTTTGTTAACAAGTCAACTGTCCTTATGTAAACTAACACATCCGGCTTGAAGTGAATGAAATATGGCTTTATAGACAAGATGAGCATATTTGTTTGCTTTTACATCGTGCATTTTTGGTAGATGTCCGAGTTCACATAGGGACCTTCGAAGTTCTCTTTATAAGTATTTGTTTTCTAAGGTAAATAAGATTCACTGCAGTAGTGTGTAATAACTAGAATTTAAAAATATATAAATGCACACAAAAGGACATTAATGTCTGTAAACAATATCTAGTGTTTAAAAAATAGAATTTAAAAATATATACATAAGTGCACACAAAAGGACATCAATGTCTGTAAACAATATCTAAATGTGAAATGTCCCGGGAAATATTGATCAAATTGTCAACTGTCATGGGCATTCCTAAATTTGAAAATGTCATACCAGAATCGGATAAAACGGTTAAATAAAATATTTATCATAATCACAAACTGAAAAAGTGCTTCTGCATTCGTAAACCTTGATAAGTTATCGCTGCCTTCATGTTTTTTTTTAAATTATTTAAAAATAGAGATGGGCAACATGGAATACATATAATCAGTTACATACATCGATATTCTTACTATTTTCAAACTAAGCTAAATGCTTGTGCTATGAAAATAGGACTAATTTGGTGGTGTCTTGGAATGGGGCTCGAACCACCGACTACTGGATTACTCTTTGAGAGTCGTAACCACTACATCAACAAGCTATCTATGTTCACAATGCTGCCGCATCCACCATTATGTGATTTCATTATTCGCTCTTCTGGAAGATGACATCAACAGCCATGAAAATGCGATAATGAACTGTTTTCTTTTTCAGATTTTGCACTCCGCTACGCTCCAGAACCCTGACGGTCTAGCTATAGACTGGGTGGGCCGCAATCTTTACTGGTGCGACAAGGGACACGACACCATTGAAGCTTCGCGCCTGGACGGGCGCCACCGCAAGGTCCTGCTCAACAAGGGACTTCAAGAACCGAGGGCCATCGCGCTGGACCCCAAACACGGGTTAGTACTCACAATTGTCTTGTAATATCTAACTTCTATCAATAATAGTACATACTTTTTATTGACGGAAGTTAAGTGGTCGTAGTTATTTTGCATCTTTCACGCCTATCCCAGATGGAGAAGTTTCATGATGGTGATAATATTATATTTAATTTAACGGAATTAACTAATAAGCTAGTGAAAAAATTGTTGAAATCTGTCTGTAAATAAATAACAAAGAAAAATAATATGAAAGGTAGTGCATTTTAGCATGGGATGATTGATCTCCAATTCGCCTGTGATGTCACGCGTCCGCACAGCTGGGCGCCGGAGCACTAGCCGATGTACACCGAGTACGAGAGATGACTTTACGCGACTCCACCAGATAGAACTAAATTATCCATGCAAAATGCAAATTTAAAATTCTATAACTTTAATAGTTTTTGAGATATCGTTATTTTACTTTCATACTTCAATTTTACTCAAATTTTCATTTCCTCTCATTGAAAATAATAGGAAACTTCTCTATTATGTATGTGATGATTTGAGCAGAATAATATTAAATTTAAATATTTGAATATGGAAGCGTTCATTTTGAGGAATTCCATTTAATATAAATAAGAATGAAAACGCTATTCTTTGTTCTTTTCCATTACTTTTATTTAAGGCGGTACATTCAATGCAATGCATTGCAATGCAAATGCATATTTCGGCATTTTTTTACGAAAATGTGGGTTTTTATTATTCATTTATATCAGAATGTCTATGATAGATTGCAATTTTTTTAGGGCGATAACTTAGATAGAACCTTTGTTCTTATATAAAAGTAATAAACTGAACATTATTTACAATAATTAAGAAAAATATAGGCATTAATCCACAGGCTGCGGCAAAAAAACGTTTTTAATGTTCCCGCGCAAAGAGTCGTTTGTTGAAAATTTGTATGTAAGTATAATATGTTTTTTTTATACGCATAAAGTTTACTTAATTATCTAGAAACAGTACGTAGGAAATTAAAAAAATATTCAATATTTATAAAGTTATGATGGTTCAAACTTGCAGTAAATTTTTACGTATTTTGATGCTTTTCAAATGTTGTTTATTCATATAAAAATATGATTTTAAACGATATATTGTATCTATATTCGCACTTTGAGTCTTCATTCACTATTAAAAAACTACATTTTTTATTAAAAACACATTAATTATTATTTTAAAATAAAAATTCTAAAGTATGAAAAACAACATCCTCATACATCAAAATGCCGTTCATATGCCGTTTGTCCACGGCCAGAGGCCAGACGTCTTTATGTAGCCGAATATTCCTCGTAATTTATTTCACTTTTAATCGTACTTCTACGCCAAATTTGACATTTATATGAATTATTATTATATAATACGCTCAAAAGCAATTGATATCTCCCATATATTAAGGTTTTATATGGATTTTCGAACAGTGTCATCCTTTTTACACTTGCGTCACAATGTCAGTTTCGCAATAGCCCAGATTCAACAATTCCAGATCCAGAATCTCATTTAGATGAGTCAAAATACACACTATACACAGTACGCGCCGTGCCAATACCAACGCATGCGCGTTCACGTCTACCATGTATTTATTTCTTGTTTAATATTACGTTATATATTATGATTTGAAAAGTATTTCAGAATTATTAATATGTTTTTTAAATTCTATACAGTAAGTAATAATTGGACATAAATAAAATACAGGAATTTGTCGAATGTTAAAATAATACATTTTGACATACGTCGTACGCGTGTGAGCGTAGGTAATTGTTTTGTTATTTTCATATAACAATACGCATTTATTTAAAAAGGAGTTCAGAATTATTAATATGATTCTTAAATTATTTACGGAAAATAATAAGTCTACTCAAATAATATAAGATCATTTGTCAAAAGTTAAATTAGTAAATATTTTGACAGATGAAGTATTTCTGCGGGAATGCCTGACGCCGACGAAATCAAAGAATATATGACCATCTCTTTCTATCAAAACCTTACAGTTTTAGCAACGTATGTACCACAAATATGTAACAAATGTGTAATTTTTATTCGATTTGCGCTCGGATGACATGTCGCGCACGGCTTGGAAGCACATGTTTTATTAATGTGATTTGACAGATACACATGTTTATGAATCGGATGTCTAGCCTTAATACGAGGATATCACACCTACATGTTTCGGAATAGTCCGTTTCCTTCTTCACATGAGCGTAGACCGAAGTATCTGGGAATGTATCTGGTATACGGGTTGCGGGTCTAGTAGAAGTGGAGGGGGACCTTGTAGAAGGCTGATTTTTTTACCATTTTTTAATACGGGAAATTCAATTGAAAAATAATATCAAAAATGTTAACAAAGTACTCTGCAGTGGGGCTTACAAACTAGAATGTGATAATTGCGTCATCGCCTATATAAGTCGAATAGACAGATCAGTAGAAATTAGATTTGAAGAACATAAAAGGTGCGTCACTAATAATAACTTTTCAGAATACGCTAACCATATAATATAAAACAACAATATATTTAACAATACAATCCATTGCGCAGTCTTAATTTTGTTCTGAATATTATTTACAATTTATTTTATCATTAAGACATTATTTATTATTAATTCACCATAAAAAAGTGTATTCGTAATTATGTATATTCAAAATGTTCATAAAAGATTTATACTTTACTCAAATGTCACTCTAGAACCATCCATCAGGTTCAATAATGACCTGTTAACCAGGCGCGTGCAATAGGAACATTGAAGCATGACTTTTTTGTAAATTTTTTATGCTACAGATTTTTATGATACATCAAAATATGAATACTATGATAACAATTGTGATAGAAATATTACGAAATATATGTTGTATTGGTTACGTAAAAGTCATGCTGCGATGTTCCCACTGCATGCGCCTGCTATTACAGTCTGTTTGTTACAAAAAATAAAATACAAATGTGCAAATCATCAATAATCAAATACAATCCTCTGATTCACTCCTTCTCACAATGTTCCCTCTTTCTCACCACCTAGATACCCCTCAAACTTCCACTAGATCCGCACTCAAAGACTAGACAGAAACTCCCACACACTTAGGTCTACGCTCACCTGAAGTAGAAAACGGATGTTTCCGAAACACGTAGTAGTTATATTCTCGTATCAAATAAAAGTAGTTGAAAAAACAAAAAATAGTGTTTTCATTCATAATAATTTAATACTAGCTGTACTAGCTGTAGCCCGTCAAAACTGACGGTACTTTTACATGTCAGTTCCTAAGGAATAAGTATGTATTTATTTCATTTAAAAAAAAATTCGAAAAAAAATTGTTTGAAAAAAAAATTTTGGAAAAAAAAATGTTCGAAAAAAAAGATTTTTGGTAACAATTTTTTGAAAAAAAAAAAATCTATAAAAATGTTACGGACGTCACACAAAGTTACGCGGACGGACGGACAGACATACAACGAAATTATTATAATTGGGATTGAATTTATTCAGATCAATTGTTTATTTAGCCACGTCAAATGCGTCTTTTCTCAGGATGATGTACTGGTCAGATTGGGGCGAACGAGCGCACATCGGGCGCGCGGGCATGGACGGCGCCGGGCCGCAGGTCATCATCAACTCTTCGCTGGGGTGGCCCAACGCTCTGTCCATCTCGCACGAGAGCCGGGAGCTGTACTTCGCCGACGCCAAAGAAGACTACATCGCCGTGGCCGACCTGGACGGGAAGAACATCCGATTCCTGTTTAGCAGAGGTATTGTCTTCAGACGTTTTGTATGGATTTCATTTGCTTGACATATTGTCACTTGAAATAACAGAAAATTAATGATTAAGATTAATTAATTATAGATTAATTAATTATAATTCTCTCTGCCCCAGCTAAGGTATTTGAAATCATAATAAGTAGAACCGTCGCTTCCCGAGTAGAGTCGTTTATAATTGATGAACAACATGGATTTAGGAAAGGCCGCTCGGTTGAGACAAATCTGATGGTCTTCACAAATTACGTCACGGAAGCTCTGGACGCGGGACATCAGGTAGACTGTTCATATAATGACTTCGCCAAAGCCTTTGATACAGTCAACCATGATGTCTTATTGAAAAGGTTGTATGAGATTAGTTTCTCAGATGGTATGCTAAAATTAATGGCGAGCTACCTCCAAATACGTCTCCTACGGCCTATTCGCGTCAGAGTGCTTCTTTACCTTCTTGGGTGTCCCACAAGGATCTAACCTGGGTCCATTGTTGTTTTCGATTTTTATTAATAATATAAAAAATGTAATTTTAAACTCGCGCTTACTATTATTTGCGGATGACTAAAGCTTTTCTTAAGGGTGTCAACTTTGGACGATTTTCGTCTTCTCCAAGCAGATATATCAAATATATGTGAATGGGGAAGACAAAATAAACTTTTGTTTAATGTTTCCAAGTGTTCGGTTACATCCTTCACTAGGGCCCAAAAAACTCTATTTTTTCGCTACAAAATGAACGACCAAAATCTGACAAGAACATCAAATGTTAAAGATCTAGGTGTTAGATTTGTAAGCAACCTAACATTTCACGATCACATAGAGACGATCAGTGGTAATGCTTTGAGAATGTTAGGATTTGTTCTGCGTACTGCCAGGGTTTTCGAGAATACCCGCGTACTGAGAACTCTTTACAACTCCTTGGTGCGGAGTAGACTCGAGAGTGGCTCGATGATCTGGGGGCCACATGAGGGCAAGTACTCTCTTATGGTGGAGAAAGTCCAAAAGAAGTTTCTGAGATATCTCTACATGAGAGAGTACGGCCATTATCCTTGGCTTTACCCAACCGAGTTTCTCCAGGGTATGCTTGGCTACAATAGTCTAGAGACTAGAAGGAATGTGTATTTGATTACACATTTTTATCGATTGTTGCGCGGTATGATCGATAATCCTGAAATTATGCAGAGCATTGGTTTGTATGTTCCTGATAATTTCATTAGACATCGTCAGCATAGATTGTTTCACATTTCAATATACAGGACCAACCTGCCGATGGTTATGCCTGTTGGAAGAGCCACAGCTATGCTGAACAAAATCGCTTTGGGTATTGATATATTCCATGTGTCTGAGGGGGTTTTCCGAAGCGGGATTCTCCTACACCTTTGACCAGATTTTGTTATTTTTAATTTATTATTTTATTTTGATATATACTTCCTAATATGTATGCGCCTTAAACATTTTGTTTGTAATATACATATTATCAATAAATAAATTGAATTGAATTGAATTGAATAGATTATAAAAGTCTCACAGAGATGAAGCTTATATGGGAAACATATCGAAGTCTTTGCGGGGTGGCCCAGGGCTTAGGACCTGTATGAGCTGTCTTAAGTGATCACTTTACACAATGCAACGTTCACCAATTTCAGTGTAAGAACATCCACACATTATCAAATTTTTCAAAGTTGTATGTATGTGTGTTCCGGACAGGAACACGCAAAAGATAGTTTGGTTCCACGTGCCCAAAACTCGAAGAAACGCACCGAAAGTTTCAGATGGCAAAGTCGTATAAAACCAATCTAGAAACGCCGGTGTAGTAGAGGTTGCCTTAAAAGGGCCAAAGAAGATCCAGAGAAAGTCCAAGTAGTCAGCAGGGTCGTTGTAGGTAGAGAGAAATGAAAGACTGGTAAAAGTGGTCCGATAGGCTCTTAAAGCACCTTCAGGTGTACTGAATTGCTCGCCGTTATGAAACTGTTTATATAGCCAAATTACAAAATCCCTTCCATAACTCCATCGTAAAACAATCAGCCAATCACAAAGCTTGCTTTGCCGATTTCAGCGCTCGCGCCATCTCTGAGTGAATTTTGGTACTAATCAGTCTGACGATTGGCTGCGGAGATCGGCAGAAAGCACTTTGCTCCGACATAAAAAATCGTAAAAATAGTTTCATCGTCTTTTTGAGACGTAAATCATGTTAATTTATACAAGACTAAACCTTGCTGATAATCTAACATAGTCTATGGGACCCGCAAGGTAGTATTAACAGAGTTATTACAAGTTATGTACCGAGTGCAATCGGCTAGTTACATTAAATTCAATAAAAAATAGTTCTTAAGTAGATACATGAATTTTTGTGTAATAATTATGAAGTATATTTTATAAGGCGTCTTTTGACTATAGTTTAATGAGTGAATAATTAATATTATGTTAGTTATAAACAATTTTATCAAACAAAATTCCTCCTACGTTTCTGATGTAATTTGTAGTCGTAAATATATACTTTTTGTATAGATATTTACTGGAAGAATACAATAAAGAAAGTTTTAGTTTAATTGGACTGCTGTAGCGGCCAATATTCGATTTTGACTGAAAGTCATCTTTTTCGGCACGGTATCGCTCGGCCGGTGGGGTCGATATTAGCGATTGCGCTTATGTTGAGCGTAAAAGGTCCATTTTAGGGCCACTATTTTTAATTCCCCATTTTATGTTTTCTATGCGTTTCTTGACTTTTCCTGTGTTTTTAATAAAAATTATTTTTTGAAGAATTTTGTAAAGTTTAATTTATATTTTGTGTGTACGGTGCTCCACGCACTTTTTAGTAATGATGCTCCTCCGCCAGTCTACGTCCAGTCGGTCTTGTGCGACAAGACTCTGATTTTACGGGCTGGGTACCCGTAAATCAGATGCAAGCGATATGGGGAACGGTCAGTCTGCAGCCTGCCGCCCCACTTTAATCTTCGGAATACCAGCCGGGCGCACCCATTTGGCTGGTTCTCGGAAATGTATATACCAGTCTAAATTATCACGCCTCGTGAGCGGGTCAAATTCCAGAAATATTTGGAAAATATTTCGATTTCCATACTGACCATATGTCAGTCAAAAATGCCGCGAACGGCTGATTGCTTCGAAAAGCGCATCGTCTATCGCTTTGCAAGCGATTTACTCTCTTTATTAAAAAATAAAAGATGTGACAAAAATCCATAAATATTACATTGTATATGTCAATATTTAAATCTATAATAATAAACATTATTCATAGAGTCCAAAAAATAGTGTGTCACATAAAGTCTTTTATTTCATCTGTTTACATAAACATTCAAAACTGGCATTGTTTCGTGATGACGCCACCGTTCCACGGCGATCGTTTCGAACTTCTAATTCCTGTCCGAAACACTCCCCCCGTGTAGACAGTCTGCACTCACAGGAAGGACAGGATTCCCTCAATATCTGCAATAGTGACGCCGTCACTGCGGCGCCCTGGACAGTGTGATGATTCTTGTTGCCGGTCGGGTGTATTCGCCCGCCGTGGTTCTTACTCGGACTACTCTGACTTGTCCGTCGGGTGCTACTTTTGTTTCTATCACCCTTCCCTTGGGCCATGTGTTGCGGGGGAGTGCTGGATCAGCGATGACGGCCATCTCTCCCTCTTTGATTGCGGGCGCAGGTTCTTGCCATTTGTGTCGTCGGGCTAGGGTCGGTAGGTACTCCCGCATCCACCTTCTCCAGAATAGGTCAGCCATCTGCTGAGCCATCTGCCACTGTTTCTTTAAACAGACATTTGCATCCAATGCCCCGTAAAGGGTTAAATGTGTATTTCTGCCCGATATTCCTAGAAGCAGGTGGTTAGGAGTGATTGGCGCGTCATCCAGGGGGTCCACTGACACATGTGTCAGTGGGCGACTGTTCACTGTGTATTCTGCCTCAGCTAGTAAGGTCCTTAATGTCTCTTCCCGCGGTGCCCGCTCCTTCAGCGTGGCCTCCAGCGCACGCTTCACAGCGCGTACAAGGCTTTCCCAAGCGCCGCCCATATGTGGGGCGAGCGGGGGGTTGAAGCTCCACTGTACCCCACTTTCTGTGAGATGTCCCTGCATTCGTGGGTCGTCATGGAGTTCTGCCAGCGCGGCCGCCATTTCCTTTTCCGCGCCTCGGAAGTTAGTCCCATTATCTGAGTATAAGAGGCGTGGATGACCGCGCCGCGCGGCCATTCGTCTGATGGCGAGTATAGCTGAATCTGCAGACAGGGACTCGGCTAGTTCCAAATGTACGGCGCGTGTTGTTAAACATGTAAACAGCGCGCCATATCTTTTTTCTCTCCTTCGGCCGATGGTAATTTGCATTGGCCCAAAATAGTCCAGACCGCAGTGGTGGAAAGCAGGTGTATGGTGCGCCAGCCGACAATCTGGTATCTGGCCCATCAATGGAGGGCTCGGCTGGCTCTTCATATTGCGGCACGCCTGGCATGCCAATTTCACCCGGCGCACGGTTGGTCTCAATTTCAGCACGTAAAACTTTTCTCTGATATCGGCTACTGTTTTTTCCGTGCCCGGGTGGTTCTCGCGTTCATGGTAGTAGCGCACCATTAGTCGTGTGTATGGGTGGGCGCCGTCTAGAATAACCGGCGCTCTTAATCCGGGCGGTATGCCCTCCACTGCGGTCCGCTCCAGCCGAGAACCCATTCTGATGACGTTGTGTTCATCCAGTTGTGGTGTCATCGGGTACAGTCGGCTGGTCTTTTCTATGACTTCCCCTTTCTGGAGGGCCCGTATCTCTGGCCCAAAAGCGTCTGCCTGTGTGTATTTTATCCAGGTGCGCTCGGCCTCCGTTCTTTCGTCAATTGTAATATCAGGCTGTTTTCCACTGAGGTGACGACAATTATTCACAAAACGCCGCACCCAGGCGGTAGTGCGGAGCAATCGGGTCCATGACGAAAAACGTTCTATGTCTGGGAGCGCTCCCCCCGTGTTGGTTTGTCGTACTGCTAGTACAGTGGCCGGCCTTCTCTCCATTATACTTTCATCGGGCTGCGGCCGTGCCTTTTCCTTTGGCCAGTTTGCCTCACTTCGTTTGAGGAATTCAGGCCCACTGAACCACATGCCTTCCGCGGAGAGGTCCGGAGGTTCGCCATCTCTGGTCCCGATATCGGCAGGGTTTTTCTGTGTCGGCACCCATCTCCAAGCCTCAGCGTCTGTTAATTCGTCGATCTCGCCGAGTCTGTTTGCGACGAACGCCGAGTAGGACCGGGGGTCGGTCCGCAGCCAACATAAGACCGTTGTTGAGTCGGTCCAAAATACAGTTCGTATTATATGGCAGCGGTGTTCTTTTCTGATGGTAGCTGCTAGTCGGGCGGCCAATAGTGCTGCCTGTAGTTCCATGCGTGGTATTGAGAGTGGCTTTAGTGGCGCGACTTTGCACTTCGCCGAGATGAAGGCTACGTTCATGCCGCCCTCTCCTGTCTCGGCGAAGTATGCCACCGCGCAACATGCCTTCTCGGACGCATCACAGAACACATGCAGTGTCACGTTGCTGCTTCGACGCGAGAGGCACTGGCGCGCTATTTGACACTCACTATTTCTTATGAGTACATTCCATGCGCGCCATTTCCCCATGTGCTCGGGATGTATTTTCTCATCCCACCCGACCTTTGAACGCCATATTTCTTGTAGAAGTATCTTCGACCGGATCAGTAAGCAGGCTAGGAAACCCACCGGGTCGAAAATACTCATCACGGCGCTCAGCAGCTGTCGTTTGGTCGGGTGGTCCGCCTCCGTCAGCTCCGGTAGGTTTACAAATTTGAAAACAAATTTATCGGAGGCGGGTTCCCACATAATCCCGAGCACTCTCTCGGTCGTTGTATCTTCTCCGATAATTCTTATCGGCTCTACGGCTCGCAGAGTTGGTTCGATGTGTTCCAATACCTCCAGACTATTGGAGGCCCAATTCACTAGATGCATATTTCCTCGACGCAATACCTCGGACACCTGTTTCATCATTGTGATTGCTTCTTCGGAAGTGTCCAAAGCGTCGAGGTAATCATCCATATAGAATGTATTTTGAACTGCTTTGGCTGCGGCTGGGAACTCGTTGGCGCTGGCATCTGCTATCCGGTTGCGGACATACTGGGCGCTGCTGGGTGAGCATGTTGCACCGAACATCATCGACGTCATTTGATATGTTGTCGGTTCTGGTTCGTTCGGTTGTCTCCACAAATATAGCTGCGCTGCTTGATCCGCCTCTCGGATTTTTATTCTAAGAAACATTTCTTTGACGTCTGCTGCCAGCGCCACTCGTCCTTCACGAAAACGGAATACACTTCCTAGTAGAGAACTTAGTAGGTCCGGCCCGGTGATCAGTGTGTCATTTAAGCTTATACCCCGACATTTGCTCGCCGCATCAAACACAATACGAATTTTTCCGGGCTTATTGGCATTGAAGACAGCAAAGTGTGGTAGGTAATATTTCCCTTTCATGTTGGCTTCTTCTGCTGGTGACAGAGGGTGAGCATACCCTTTGTTCAGGTATTCGTCCATTTTTGCTCTGTATGCTTCTGCATAAGCCGCATCCTTTGCAATCTTTCTTTCAATGCCAGCCAGGCGGTTGGCGGCGCACTGGCGGCTGTCTGGCAGTTCTCTGCTATCCTTGTTCCACAGGAGGCCTGTCTCCCATTGACCGGTGGGTAGTTGTCGTGTGGTTGCTTCCATGATAG
>JADDOH010003949.1:0-51569 GCA_016648135.1 Agrypnia vestita | reverse complement strand
TTGAGCCATGTAAAAAATGAGAGCATAACATGACCACTATGAGCGGCGCGTGTCCAAAATAAATCAGCCGCTACATACAGAAAATTGCATTGGAGACGAGGTGTGTATGCCGCCACTGAAAATTGGGTTGCCGATCGGAGCGCGCGCAAGTCAGTGCCCAGCGGCTGCTGCCGCGACTGGAGGGGGGCCGCGCGCGCATACTGCTTCCAACTAGCTGTAGAACAACATCGTCCGGACACTAGCCCTGAGATTGGCCCTTTGTTAAATGAATATGAAAAATGCGGCCTGTTTGGCCGCCGATGTTATTTCCAGCTACAAGTGTCGATACAAATATGTGTGGAATTTGTATATGTTATGAAAATATTTTAAAAATATGTTGATGCCTTGTAAGAAGCAGCGCTTGGCGCCCCTTTTTTGTATGCAATATGTCATGTGCATTATGTTGAATCTCTGATGAGAAAAATGTATTGGAATTTTATGAATTTTTATGAATATAATGGAAATAAATAATTTTTTATTTGGCACCTGTTGGTGCGTGGACAAAGGTTAGAAGTTTGAGCCGAAGGGATTCTTCCGCGATGTAACGCCCCAAAGTAAAGTTTGTGTGTGGCACGCGGTACCCGCGATGTTCGCCAACACTAAATGGGCATGAGTGTGGCACGCAATATTCGCCAACACGGGAGACGAGTCTCGCTGCAGAGGGTCTCGTCTCTTTCTTTCCGCCGTTGAATCCGCCGACGGGCAAATAAATGTTTTTTGAATATTCAGACATTTTACAAACTTACCTGACCGGCTATAACTTCTAACGCCTAGTACTCAAATTCCGAGCCCCCGTCTGAGATGCGTATATGGGATACCCTCCACGGGGGCCCGAAGGCCTGCACCGGGCGCCATCGTGGAGATGGTCATCATGAAATAAATGAGTACTGGAAGACCGTGAGAAAAATTTTGTATTTTTCTCGATTTGGAAACGGTAGACGCCTGTTTTCGGGCCCACGTCGCGGTAAGCTCGCGCACACGGCTCGCCGTGGAGAATATTAAAAAGTCGAAATTTTAATCGACGATCAGAGCGGCTTATCGTGGACGAATTCCTACTTATGTAGTGTCATTGCATTCCTTTACTGAATGCCTGTCTGGAAAATGTATTTTTATACATGTGGAATGATATAGGCGCGCCTGAGGGTGAAATAAAAAAATTGGTTTTTGGCGCTTTTTTGAATGCCTATAACTCAGTAAATATTTACCTGAAATATTTGGAATTACTGTTAAAATGAGCGCTTGCATGCGCAAATTACATTTGTCATAGCAAAACTTGTAAAAATGCTGTTTTTGATTTTTTATGAATTTTTGAAAATTTGAGCCGTTTGTGGCGAATTTAATTTTAGTTTTTTGGGCCTTGTATGACCCAGCCCGTCCAAATAACTGTGTTATTATCATCTGCTAGGTCTGTTATTTCAAAATAACACAGTATTAGTCTCTTGGGAGCTAAAATGCATTTTTTATGAATTAATTTGTATCTGCCATATGAAATCTGCCGCGCGGTGAAATTGTGCAACCGCGAATGACGTAGTTCACCGCTCGGCCGCTGGGAGCGCTGCGGCGCCTTCCCAGAATTGCGCAATCTCATTGGTTTTTGTAACATGCTATGACGCAATCTTGTGAAATTTTGAATTTGGTATAAATAAAATGCATTTTTGAGCGAGTACCACAGTTACGCCACTCGCGTTGGTACGAGAATCGCTATTTGGACAATCTTCTTGCTGCTTTTTTCTTTCTGACCCCTGCTCATCTACTTTGGACTCTGCTTTCTTGGATTTTTGTGACCACTGCTTTCTGACTTGGACTTCGCTTCGGATTTTTTCTTCGACTTTAATACGATAAAAGCACTACTTCGGCGTTTGACTTCTGGCATATCCACGGACTACGAGCTTCACAGCAAATTCTGGTGGCGATCTCTGCCCCACCAGCGAAGACTACTGAGCCGCATAAAAAAAAAAGTGTTCCCATCCGGAACAATGTGTGTGTGTAAAAGTGTATCATATTTATGTGTTATGAGTGCGATGTCCCGTCGTGTGCCGTGCCGTGCAACAAAATATACCGCACAGAAGAAGATTATTATTATTAATAGTAGTGTTGTCTCTAATAAACAAATAAAAAATTATTATTATTTTTCAGAAAATGTTGCACTGGCAACATTATGGAAATTCAAAAAAAGATTATTTTTTGTACTTAAATGATAAAAAAATCATTGCATTTCGACACTTACGATAAAATAATATGAATGTGTGTGTTTTTTTTAAATATACGCATGTTTTCATGGTTTTTTCGTAAAAAGAAAAATCACAAAAAATTCAGAAAATTTCCGGCCCTCAACAAGTTAATATAGTGTATTTGAGCCGTAGAATTACAAAATTCGCTCTGGACATTTTTAATTTTTATTATCGTCTTTTAAGTGTTGGGATAAGTGTAAGATCTTAAAGATCCAGACATTGTTATTTTCAGAATAGATGTTAGAATGGTTAGAAAATATAATCAAAATACTATTTTGAATGTGTTCAAGAACGAGAAATTAGCGCAAACGCTGCAAACTAAAACTATTGGCGTATATCAAAGCAGCCAACTGAAGCAAACGTATACAGGATTCCACAATTATAGAGAGGACAATGTAACATACAGAGTGTAACAGGGCTAGGCCACAATACTTTACAGGTAGATTCCTGCCTTGATTATTGATCGAAAATGTTCAAGCAACCATGACTCAAAATCAATAGTAGGAGATATGCGAGATGAAAGCTTGCATTTTTTTTTCAATATTTCTGACTTATTCTTTTCAAAATGTTGCGACATCATTACAGTAACTTATATCTAATATGAAAAATTCATTCCCTTTAATACAAGTCAAATAAAATGATAAAAACCTTCCAATTTTTTGTAATCAATATAAGTTAGTGTAATGATACTTCAACGTTTTGTAAAAAATAGTCAGAAATATTGAAAAAAGAAAATGCTAACTTTGATATTGCATAACTTCTTTTGATTGGTTGATTTCATGGTTGCTTGCACATTTTCGACTCATAATTTAGGCAGGAATCTACTTGTCAAGTATTGTGGACTAGTTCTGTTACATCCTGTATACAGATTAAAAGCATTCCTTAAGGTACTGTGAAATACATAAAGGACTAGACACTTGCGCACGATCAAAAAACTACATTATTATTTTTTGCAATTTTGAAAAAAAAATTGAATCATGCGACTTTAAATGTATTGATTTATAGTGAAAGGGTCTTAAAATTATTTCGAATTATTGGGACTAACCTACAATGAAATTAACATTCTGGGATTTGTTCCCAATTTTTTTTTTAATTATCTGGGTCTGCATTATCGGGGTTCGAATCAACGAGGTTTTAACGTATACACCCATTCAGTATGGAATATAGAAAGCAAAATTCTGTTTATACGAATAAACAGAAAACACAGTGTATTAAATTACTTTTTATTTACCTGTCTGGTAAGGGGAATTCAATTTTTCTATCAAGTCTTCCGGGTCTGAGGAGTGCAGGATCCAAAGTATCAGCTCGATTGGTAGCCATGATGACCTATACAATCAAATGTTATACAGATTATAAATAAAATAATGAAAAAATTGGCCATATTTTGAAAATGCAATCTTTACTATAGTAGAACCTCGTTAATTTGAATTTCAAGGGACATTTTGAATTATGCAGAAACCCATTAATTCCAAAGAAATTTGCCAAAAATCGTAAAACTCATGAAAAAAGCCATTAAATTTTGTGAAAAAATTATGTATATTACAAGAAGTTATTTCAAAAATACTATATTTACTATGCTAAAACAATGATTGTGACATTCCTATTACTATATTGATTGTTCAAACTTGCGAAAAAAATTGAAATATTTTTTCAATTTTGTCAAATTTAAAAAAAATACTTCTAATTATGTGAACTAAAAAGCATGTGTTATGGCGCGAGGGGCTCAATATTATTTCGAATTGCTAATTACCGGGGTTTTACTGTTTTTGCTATCTCAACTGTTATTGTATAACATCTTAATATTGTCAAATTTGACATTTTTACGTTTGACAGGTTTGGAATCAATGAATTCAACAAATCAGAAACCTCAAATTTCCCTTTAATATTCTTTTGTGCGTTACACGAATAAGTAATTTACGTACTTTGACATTAGTAGTTTGATCGAATCCATCCATTTGGTTGAGGAGTTCCAAGAGAATTCTCTGGACTTCCCTATCTGCACCAGTTTGGGCATCAAATCTGAAAATAAAATTTAATGATGTATCTGTGTCAGTGCCTCTTTATCCTTGGAGTAAGTGGGGCAGCCCCCCAAGGGCCCCCAGTTCAGCTCAGGGGGGCCTCGTTCGATCCCGCCCGATCAAAGAATATCCTTGAAGAATCACAAAACCTGTTAGGTATAAAGGGTTTCTTAGCGCACTCGCGACGGATCGAGTCTTTGTTTTGATGTCTAAAGTGTGCGACATTCCAATGATAAAACCGTAGCGCGAGCGGTGTAGCCAGCGCATTGTACACACAGACAGATTTCGGGCAAAGTACTTACATGCGAAAATTTAACAGAATACTCTCGAAAGTGATCTAAGCGAGAGAAACAGGGTTAATTAGTGCAAAACAAGAAACAGTGTAATAATAATTGTGTGAAATATTCCAGAAACATTTAGTGGCTATAAATTTAAGAACAATACTCTGATTTAACTTGTATCCAGTGACTTTCTGCATAATAAATAAGTCTATTTAAGTGTTTTATTTGTCTCCAACAGCCACACTCCGTGACAATGCTTTTTTTTTTAAAGGCATTTAATTATCGAACATGCAACATAATACGTTGTTGGTTTTCGACATGAAATTTCTAAGAGTCGAAACATTAGTTTGGCATTTATGGATATTTTTTTAATATTCAACAGCACACCCTAATTTTGCAGGCATAATCCACATTCTCCCTTATCATATTTTTCATTTACCACTGCATGCAACCAAGATGTTTCCAAATGAACAGTTGCAATACTGACAGACCTCACAAATTAAAGAGAAATCACATAAATTTCTCTTGAGCGGGCCTAGCCTGTATGGTAAATCACCAGAATTTCCTCCGATAAATAATTACTATAAATAATTTTAAAAAAAACCTCTTAGTGGCTATGGCATCTATCTCATCAATAAATATGATGGCGGGGGAGTTTTCTTTAGCCAGCCGGAACACATCTCTGACCATACGTGGACCCTCCCCTAGATATTTCTGCACAAACTCGGATCCCACCACACGGATAAAGGCCGCTGTAAGAAACCAACAAATAAATTAACCTGTAACAATTGGTCAGTTTAACAATTTTCATATTATTTAATTTTCTTATTTACATTTAATAATAATTACACAAGCCCAATTTATATTTTCTAACATCGTATGTACTACAAAACATGACAAATGTCAAATACAATAAGCGGAAAAAAGATAATAAAAAGTCAAATTTAACATCGAAAGTAGACCTCTTTCCGTTTAAAAAAGACAATCAAATTAGTATATGTAAGCCTTATGTACGAGGCACATTGTTTCATTGTATTGGTGTTTATGCCCATAAACACCAATGAGCGTCATACATACGGGTTACACATACTAAGCGTGTAAAATACATACAAAGCACAAAAGTATTATCATTCATCGCTGCTTATATTTTGTAGACAGAATGGAGAAGTTTCATGATGTTCATTATATTATAATTAACTTAATGAAATTAAAATTTAGATCAAAACTAATAAACCAGTGAAAAAATTGTTGAAATCTGACAATAAATAACAGAGAAAATAGTTGATGTATTTTAGCGCAGAACGATTGACCTCCAACTTGCCTGTGACGTCACGCATCTGCATAGCCGGGCGCCGGAGCTCAAGCCGTGATGTACACCGGGTACGAGAGATAACGTTACATTACCACCGGACACGAAAATTATTCATGCAAAACGCAAATTTAAAATTCTACAACTTTGTTAGTTTATGGGATATCTTAATTTTACTTTCAGACTTTGTTCAATTTTATTCCAATTTTCATTTCCATTTGTGGAAAAAGAAATAGGAAACTTCTCCATTGAGTGGTTCAATCATGTAAATACGGACAAATCTCTGAGACAAAACCTCCTCTGCGTAAATGCATCACAACATTCTGATCACTACAGTTTAGTTTGAGGGTTGCTCCTGATGATGGCCAAGGAAATGTGGACCGAAACTTTTCTACGATAAAAAAGAAACCTTACGGAGTAACCGGGAATAACCTCAATAATCATTAATGACAATATTTAATAGCTTATTGATTTACATTTTTTCAATCCATGAGATTAGTCGGGTTAAAGAGAAACAGGCTTCATTCAGGCGCTTAAAAATTGGCCTGGTGAACAAGAGAAAACAAAGAGAACCCCAAAACTTGACAGGCCAAGTATTAGAAATAATTCATTTTTTACACTTATGCCGATGGAAAGGTTGTGACGACATAAAATAAAACTTGTAATTATATAAACCTGTGGTATGGTGAGCCACTGCCTTGGCCAGCATGGTCTTCCCACATCCCGGGGGGCCGTACATCAGCACACCCCTGGGCGGGTCGATGCCAATCTGCTTGTACAGTTCAAAGTGGGTGAGGGGAAGCTCCACCGCCTCCCGTATCTCCTGCTTCTGCATGTCCATGCCTCCTATATCGCAATACTGCACATCGGGTTTCTCATCTGGAAGAATTAATTACTAATAAATGTGGTGCGTAAGGTTAATTTGATACTTAAATTCAGAATAATTATTTTAATTAATAGTTGATATTTTAAAATCATAATTTTGCACAAAAATGCTTTTGAGAATAAGTAATTTAATGTTATTATAAATTATTATGACAAATTATTACAAAAAATTATAATAATGACAATGCTTAAAATAAAAATGGCGGCGGATCTTGAGCACACAATCCGATAATGCGTGAATAAAGTAGTTAACAATACATACCAGCCTGAAGCATTGAGATGGAGCTGTCTGCTTCCGGAGGTAAGACATCCACCAGGGCGTTGGAGTGTTTGTGCAGAGCCACCGAGGCAGAAGGTTTCAGCAGCTCACGATCGATGGTAGATAAAATTCGTACATAGTAATTGGAGCCTGTAGTACTACCCACTAGAAGAGACAAAATAATTTTGAATTACCCGAGGGAGGCACAGACTAGTGAGATCTGATCAACGTTTCAATTGACATATAGGGTTTCTCCTAGCTAGCTGTGGGAGTTTTCTTCATTCAGTATAGAAAAGAAAATATTCTTTACACTTTGGGTGATATGTAGTCAGTTACGGAGTTAAGTGGCATCAAACTTTGCCAATATTTTCGATATTTTCAATATACTTTTTGTAAAACGTTGAACTACCACTACAGTAATTTATATGGAATATTAAAGTTTCATCAGCTTGGACAAAAATCATGTATTAAGTATATCTTCAGAGATATTCAAATAATTAGCGATAATTAAGGATGCATCCGATACCTATATATATCGGCGATATCGTGGGTTTTCCGATAAATCTTAGTCAGTGATATTAATTTGCCCATACACTGATACATTTTAAATTTCGCACTGTAAATAATCCGTGTGTAAACGCGCCATCTTCGCACTTAATTCGTTCATGTTTAAACATAGCACAATTTACCTACACTCGGGGAATCCCCACATTACATAATTTCATTCCGAACACAGAAAAATTGTTACATCAATATTCCTACTATTCTCAAAGTAAGCCAAAAGCCTATGTTATGAAAATAGGACTAAATTGCTGGTGTCCTGGAATTGGGCTCGAACCACCGACCACCAGATCACTAGGCGAGTGTCAAAATATAACAATCGGAACGTAATATTCTGTTAAATTACAATTTTTTAAATTTCATTATAAGGTAAGCATTCTAAATAAATATTATACGTTTCTAATCTAAACCCACAACTCTTTACACCTTTTGAAATCTTCACTGTCCGCATCAATACCTTCGATACTTTTTTATAAGTATCGGTATTGTATTGGCAAAAGTTCATATCGACGCATCCCTAGTGGTAATGTCAGCCCAGTTTAAAGCATCTAAGAGGAAAGATTAATACCACACAATTAATGCATCAAAGCAAGATATTTTCAAAGACTCATTCCAATTTCTTAAAGATTCAAATGTGGATTGTTTAATTTCAGCCAATAGGAGCTGACCTTCTTGGTAACATGTGCAATGGGTTGTTCAAGATTTACTTGCAAAAAGGAATTAGTTGAAATATTATTTGCATTTTGCTATAAGCACATTAATCAATTGCTTGAGTATGTGTAAGAAAAATTAAAGCTACCTATTCCAGTATTCTGATCAACTGCTTCCAAAAACTGTCCTATGACCAATGGGACAGACTGTATCCGCTTAACTTCCTCTTGAGCGTGTAAATATTCTTTTTTAAGATTACGCTGTTCGTCTTTAATATATTCTTCTTGCACTTCAATAAATTCCAACATGCGTTGCAGTTTCTACAAAGAAAACAGAAATTAAACATTTTACGTAGGTATTGGTCGTATTCAAATAATATGCATAAAATAATATATATTCCCCAGCCTCTTCCAATTCGACGTAGTATAATCAAAATGGAAATAAAGGCTAAATCCAAGATAATGGTCCCATTGCATATACAATGAAAATGAGTATTTCACTATATTATTGAATGTGCTAATAACAAAATGAAAGATAATTTACGTTTAAATAGTAAGTATTAAATAAGATATTACACTTTAAACTTCCGAAAAATGCACTGCATATTTTGACATTTCATAGGCAATATATGAGGTTAGGTTAGGTTAATAGGTTTGGTTAGGTTAGGTTTGGTTTGTTTAATTTAGATTACGATTGTTTTAGTTAGATTAAATTAACAGGACGTTAAATTATATAGTGAAATACTTATTTTTATTGTATGAACAACGGGACCATCATCTTGGATTATTCCGAAATAAATTTTATGTACAATGGAAACAGCAGACTACTCTTTCAAGCGCAGCGATGGAGCAATATTCCTTTGTAAAGCACAGGAAAATTCTACCTGTTGCGCTAAAATATAAAATTCACCTTAAATTTCGTGTAAAGGTCTTCTGTTTCCAAATCCTCAGTCTGTGCTCCGGCAGTGGAAGCACCTTTGATGTCAACAACCGTGTCATCCTGAAAATATACAAAAATTCAATATTTAATTACTGAAATACTTTAGAATATTACAACACAATTAATTACACTACAATCATTTACCTTATCGGGTAAAACTATGCCAATTTCTTCCATAATGGATAATAACTCTTATTTCTCTGTTACTAGATGACTTGTGATAAATTTCCTTCGAATAGCGCACACACGAAAGTCCACAGATAAAATTGGTCGCTCACACAAAATCTCACGGCTTGAAAATCATGAGAGGTGCGTTTAATTAAATGTTCAGCACCGCTTATTCATCGCTATGGTCTGTGAGGGGGACCATAGGGGGACCCACCACACACCATGGGCCGTGTTATGCGCAGAGCGTCCATATCGGTCCGACATGTTCGTCGCCTAGATGGCATTATTTTAATGCTAATTGCATGGGCTAAAAATGGTCTGTGAATGATACCCACCGCTTACCCAGGACCGTTCTAAGAGCAAAAGCTTTCATGTCGGGCCTACTCAATCGTCTCCAGGTCGACACTTTTTTCAGCTAACAAGCAGGACCGTGCTGCACCGCACCGGTCGTTTAAACCATTGCGAATTGCGAAGTGGCATGGCCTTTCGAACAAAGCCATTCACTGTCCCCGCCTTAAGATATATCTTTATTGAAAAGAGAAAATACATAATCATAAAACATAAAGAAAAATAATAATACACAAAAGAAAAATACAATTAGAAACAAAGTCAATTGGATATAGTCAGGGCAGTATAGGATATAGTATAGGACAGGATATAGTATAGGACAAGGATATAAGAAGTCAATAGGAATACATAGTAAAATACATAGAAAGAAAACAGTAACATAATAGTAATATGGAAAAAAAATATAAGGAAAATAAATTAAAAAGAAACCAAATAATAGAAGTGTAAATAACATAATCAAAGAAATAGAATAAAGTAAGAACATATAATGATGAAAATAATAATAAGAAATTAATGCTTTAAAGTAAAATACAAAATCCCACGGCGGCGGCAGTGGATGGCTTCATGTCGAAGACAGGACAAAATAAAATAAAAGAGAAGAAACCGCTCCCAACAAGGGGAAAAAGAAAGACAAAACAAAAATGTGACACCCGGAAAGGGAAGTCAGGGCTGGCAGATATACATACATCCGAAGCAAGAGCAACACACTGGAGATTAAAAAGTAACTTAACCTCGACCATCCGACATGGTAACGATTAGTTCTACAAGAGCCAAGCTTTTTACGCAGGTCCCCGTAGGATTTCCCACCGAGACACCCACACCCTAACGAACTCACGGAAGCATCTGAAATTCCATGCATTCCTTACCAGGTCCTAAAAATAGTGTTTTATCTATGGTCTAAGGCTACAGCATTGGAATATCCCCTAATGAGCCCTGCACACATTGGATCAACCTCGGCCAAGCGCCAACGTCGCCCAACGCCCAACGGCGTTCACACATTAGCGCATGACTCATTGCTGCCTAGTGAAGCACTTGAGACAGACGTAATCGCTGCGGCAATTTTTTTGTTCCAAGCTATAACTAGAGAAATATTTATAATTTCGCTATACTGTTTTACAAGCATAATCTCTGATAGTATATCTATCGATTAAAACAAAGGAAAAAAATAGGAATTTTCAATTAGGAGGAGGAGAAGGACATCAAGTATACTTCGAAAGTGCACGGACAATTGCAAAACTTTCAGACAATAGACACCGAATACTCAGAAAGGCCCTACAAATTCACAAACACGAATTCTCCATGAATACAAGAGATGATGCTAAGAGATTGCCTGCTGCATGTCATACAGTGATTGATAAGATAAAATACAACAATAAATCAAATAGAGAAAATAAAAATGAAAACAGAAAACGAAACGTCGACAACCCTAGCATGGACAAAACCAGCTATTATAATAGTACAATTGGTCCGGTACCTCCCCCCCACCGCCGCCAATCAGAAAAGAGAAAGTAATTAGCCCGCTCCCGCACTCGCCGCCATTAAAACGAAGTCTAAGAAACCGATTAATTAACTTTCAACCTCAGAGAGACCTGCTTGATAAAAGTTATCCCAGCATTATCAAAATGTTGCACTAAAATAAAATAACTTAAAACACATTCATTGTTTACATAATTATTTTCTGTCCATACTAATAATAAAATTTATAAACTTAAATGTCTCTTCGTTGCTCCACGATAGCGACATTTCGGCGATTTCAGAAACACGATAAACGAAACACTATAGACGTACAACCTGGTCAGCGGTCGGTGACGAACTAAATAACGGCCAATTTGTGATCACCACCAACAACTTCGGCCAACGTCCGCCAACCTGCACCAATGCTCGCTGTATCCTTGGTGTTGGCCGACAATGGGCCAACCTCAGCCAATGTGTACAGGTCCCTTAATATAAATATAATATAACTACAGTAGCCGGCAAACATCTTGAAATTTTACGGCGTAGTGGAGGGAAGTTTGCGCATGTACCATTCCACCAACGAGACCCAAATTTTGTCTCCTGCGCACTCCCCCACTACGCCAAAAAATTTCAAGAAGTTTGCCGGCAACTTTACCTGCCCATATGGAGTGCTGGTTATAAAACTTCACGGACCACTAAGTTTACAATTTTAAATCCCGCGGACCACTAATATGATTTTTTAGTAAAGATAAATTTTATGAATAGCCCGTTATTTGATATATTCGCCATTTCAGTGTCTACTAGTCGATTACCCCCACCATTAGTGTAGCCATACCCCCGTTCAAAAATTAATTTGTTTACTAAAATAAGTAATGACTAGTTACTATGCGTCCGTTCTGGCGAAGAAGATACAGTGGAATCGAAATCGGTACCACTGTATCTTCTGTCCGTATTTTGGAATGTTTTGTACCATTTGACTCCCAAGTATGTATAATAATGTTGTGCATGGTGGTTCTTAAGGTTGGTATCTTTATTTGTCCCTTTGTTCTATGTCTATTACTTATACAGTGTTAGGCCCGGTTGTTTCAAGTTCGATCAAAGTAAGCGGAAATACTGGCTTAAGCTGAGCTTAACCTCAAGGTCACGCGAAATCTCGAAGAATTGAGTTGTTTCAAATTTTAAAATCGGATTAGGGGTGTTGCAATTGTGTAAAATAAAAATCATAGACAAATGCACGCCAAAATAATTTTGCATATGGCAGCACATAATTTAAATTTCATTTGACAGCAAGCAGATCAAAGCAGATGTTTCGAAACATGTCATCAACGGTTTGTTTTACTGAAGATTTCCACAAGAAGATGAAAG
Organism: Agrypnia vestita; assembly: GCA_016648135.1. Classification (NCBI taxonomy): domain Eukaryota; kingdom Metazoa; phylum Arthropoda; class Insecta; order Trichoptera; family Phryganeidae; genus Agrypnia; species Agrypnia vestita. The sequence continues at coordinate 39,060 of JADDOH010003949.1, read as the reverse complement.
GAGAGTAGTGGGCCGCATTACGCAACTAATTTAATGTTTTGTTGCTACTGTCCAACAGATTTTCGAAGTAGATTCGAGAATACGATGAAAAGCGCCAGGAAGGTTAGTTATTGACGAAATTAAATGTTATCTTACCTATTTAGTGTTTGCAAGAACAATATGTTTTTATTTGATCTGTATTGTATTTCTTTAGTTTTTCTGTTTATAACCTTTTCTTTGTTTGCAGGTAATAAGAAAAGTGAATCCAAAGCCTACGACTGATATGCAGAATAAATTATATGTGGTTCAGTTAGATATTTTCAAAACCCAACTATCTAAAGAATCGACAGGAAATTCACGAAGTTGTTTTGGAAAGGCATAATGCCAAAAGAGATCTGGCTTAATTTTATTACAAGTTGTATTTTTTATTAAAATATTCATTTTTCCGTTAATAGGTAGGTATATAAAATACAATAAAATAAAAGAATTTCATACACCGAATATATTGTTTTATTACTATTATTCCGCGGACGTCCTCTGCTTCTGCTGCTTTCGACAAACAATTTTCCTTGCCATCCTTTCTTTGCTCATCTGTTCCACATGACCAAACCAGTGGCCATGTCACTGGCTCTGCATACTGAGAATTCCGAGTTCGATTCCCGGTGAGGTCGCAATACATCTTTCTGATTTCTTTAAAATCTAGGTGTTCTTGTCGGACCGCAATTAAAATTGGGCCTTCAGGCCCATTGTAGCATTAAAAATTGCTGTACATTTGGTTTGAGGGCATAGTCCCGCTCTCCTACAATATAGCAATTACCAAATCTGGTACCTAGTACCGTTTGTCGTAACTTGATATTTTGTTTGGACATAATGACAAATATATTTCTGATTTTTATAGTGCTCTTCGGCTGACTAAAATGTGGTCTGTGGTCAGCCATTGCTCTGGTAATGGCTGACACTATCCGCAGTCCAAGAAGCAGTGTTCCAGATAAATCACCTATGCACCTTTCATGGATATAAATGTAAAATTATCAAAACCCGAGTGAAATAGAAACCTTGAAAAAAAATATTGTCGACAATGCCCTGCAGTAAAATTCATTTAGAGTTGCGGAAAAATCAATTTCTTCTGACAAAAAAGTATTGTTCGAGATCTAAGTAAATTACTTCTCCTGTTAAGGATATACTGTAGGATCAGTCGATCGTCAGAAAAGCCTGTGTCACCCTACATAATATTGTACATTTCGACACTTTGTATGTAAAATGTCGAAAAATTAATAAAAAAATATTTTATTGACAGATGTCAATTACATTGCGCAGTGCGCATGTGCGACTCTGACCGAGAGTTTAATCTAAAATTTCCGCTCAGAATTCTCTGACAGATTTCGCTTAATCCGATTTGAAACAACCCGTTTTTGAAAAAAGTACTAAAAATTTCAGTTTAAACTCTACGCTTACTTTGATCGAATTTGAAACAACCGGGCCTAAGGGGTGAGATTTATTTATAAAATGTTAGTGATGGTACATTAAATTCTTGAAATATATTTACAGTAGATAGATTCGTCTTATTAATTATTTTTTGTATTACGATTAATGGCTGTACGGTGGACTTATAAGCCCCTCCCCACCCAATAATACCATACTGTAAGAGGGACTGCACCAACGCGTAATACATCATTTTAATAGTATTTTTGTTCAATATATTGCTTAGATTGTAAAACACATAGATCAGTTTTCTCAATTGTTCCACGGTCAGATTGACATTGTCTTGCCATTTGACATGTTTTTCAATTGTTATTCCTAAATATTTAATACTGGACTTATGATTCTCTATATAAATGCTATTTTGCACACTTTTATTTAACTCTATTTGTCTGTTTCTTTGTTTGTTGTGGTGGAATCTTATAAATTATTTTTTATCAACTTTCCGGAGCTTTAGTTAGATGTTAGATAATAGCTATTTTAGAATATTTGTCTTCTTTGTTCCTATCTTTCATATTGCAACGTTCGTAAATTTTTTGAGTATCATCTATTGTTTGTAGTTAATGGTATGGTTCTGTAATAGCAATGAGGCTGCTCTGTATTTAATATTACAATAGAGTACTAGATTATACTCCACTTCACACTTCACAGTCTTTAATCGCGAATTTACTACAAACTGCAAACACATTTTGAACTGTACACAAAAACCAACCTTCATTCGACGTCGACTTGTCGCCGCGAGCACTGAATGCGGCGGATGCGACACGCGAACACGAATGAATGCTGTCTGCCATTCCCGTAATTTGATGTCGTGTTTATGTCACATGAAACAGATGGAATTGCATGCCATACACTTGATAATGATAATGATTTGACGCAGTGTGTTTGATAATAATTTATTATAATATGGAAAAGAATGTATCATTCTTCCGCAGAAGATCGGCGTTATAGAACAATAATGTCGGCGTAGTGGCGCTAGGCGCTAGCCTAAAAAATGTATGCTTATGGGGAAATTTATGGTTATTTTTATATGTAAAATGAATACATATAAAAACTTAAGCTTATGCAATGGAACAACTGCATCAAAATGCTTCATATTATTATTATGTACTACTTCAAAATTATTTTTATGTGAAATATGTTAGGATATAAGTTAATAAGTTCCATCCATCCATTCTTAGCGTTACAACTCTTGGTGGGTCGTAGCTACCTCCAAGAAAGTCCTCCATGCTGCTCTGTCGCTGGCTGCCATTTTCCAGTTTTGTTGCCCCAGGGCACGGCAGTCCGCAACGACACCATCTAACCACCGGAGTTTTGGTCTTCCGACATTGGTCTACCCATTGGGTCATTAAACAACACCCTTTTTGGGGGCTCCAGATCATCCATACGGTGTAGATGTCCCAGCCAGCTTAATCTGTTAATCTTAATGAACTTGACTACGCTGACATCCTGTAAAGGTTATAGCGCTCGGTGTTGTATCTTTTTCGCCATGTTTGACCGTCGTTAATAGGTCTATATATTCGGCGTAAGATTTTTCTTTCAAATGTATCTAGTCCATTTTCGTCGTGCTTAGTTAATATCCAGGTTTCCGAGGCATATGTTAAGACTGGTCTAATCAATGTCTTGTAGAGCGTAGCTTTAGTTTTTCTGGACAGTAGCCGTGACCTCAATTGTCCAATGAGACCAAAGTAACTCCGATTTGCTGCAAAGATTCTTTTCCCAATCTCTACACTAGTGTCATTGTCGTTAGTAATAATGGAACCAAAGTATGTGAATTGTTCCACTGTTTCAAATGTGTAGCTGCTGATGGTTATTGAGAACTGGCTGATTCCGGGTAACATTGTAACTGGCATATACTTTGTTTTTGCCGGTTAGTAAGTTCATTACTATCTATTTACATTCTCATCCGTTTATAGATATCATTTTCTTATATCTGTTAATATTTGCAAATAAATAAATAAATAAATCTCCAATAACGATAATGAAAATAAAAACATTGTGTTGCTTTGCTTTTTTTATTTCCTTTCCAACTTCTTCTTTTTCAGCCTTCGTCTCTCCACTGCTGGATATAGGCCTCTTCCATACCCTTCCATCCTTCTTTGTTGTTTGCTAATTGTAGGCATCTCTTTCCCCCCACAGTGAATGGTACCCACCGCTTATCCAGGACCGTTCTAAGAGCAAAAGCTTTCATATCGGTCCTACTCAATCGTCTCCAGGTTGACATTTTTTTCAACTAACAAGCAGGACCGTGCTGCTCCGCACCGGTCCTATAAACCGTTGCGAAGCGCCTCAAGATATGTCTTTATTAAAAAAGAAATACATAATCTTTCCCCCCACAGCGGCTATATCGTCGGCCCATCTCTTTTGAGGTCTTCCGATGCTTCTTTTATTCTCCCAAGGTCTCCATTTCAGAACTTTTGGGGGCCATCTTGTAGCATCCTGCCTTACAACATGTCCTGCCCATTGCCATTTTAGCTTCGCTACACGATCCATGATACCCACTTCTCTAGTTCTGCGCCTAATTTCCTAATTTCTAATTCTATCTCTTAGGCTTACTCCAAGCCTGGATCTCTTTATGGATCGATGCGTTCATTTGAGCTTTTCTACGCTTTTCTTTGTAAGTGCCATAGTCTCCACTGCATATGTCATCACTGGCAATATGCATGATTCAAAGGCTTTTCTTTTTAGGCTAATTGGGATCTCTTTGTTCTCGAAGATATGTTTGAGTTTACTAGATGCAGTCCAGTCTTGGCAATTCTGCTGTTTGTTTCTCTTTATCCATTTTTATCTTGTGTCCTAGGAATATGTTTTCATCTACTATTTCAATATTATTATTATTGATTGTGATGATTTTGTACTCTGGACTCAAAATTTTTGTTTTCTTTATATTCATCTTAAGAACAACTTTGCTCGGAGCCTCGTGTAGTTCTTTTATCATTATACTTAGTTCTTTGATATTATTACTTACAACTACTAAGTCGTAAGCAAAAATTAGGTGAATTAAATATGTGCCATCTATCTTCACACCTTGTTATCCCAATTTAGGGTCTTAAATACATCTTCTAAGGCTAACGTGAAGAGTTTAGGACAGATTGTGTCACATTGTCGGACACCTTTTTCTATTTTCATTTTTCAGTTCTGTTGTCGTTATTTATAATATATATATATATATATATATAATATATAAATAACACTCTTAGTTGCATTTTCATATATAAAGTTTACTAATTGTATATATCTAAAGTCTATTCTCGCGTTTTGGAGTGCTTCGATGATTGCCCACTTTTAACTGAGCCAAATGCTATTACGAATTAATAGCATTTGACAAATAATAATAATGTGCTATTTTTCCAACAACCCACAATAATTCCCTTTATTTATATAAAAAAAAACACTCTAGAAAGAAAAAGGAATACTTTCTTAAGCAGTCAGCCCATTCTAACACCCTGACACTTTTGTTATAACCGTTAGCACTCCATATACCTCAATGGCTACAGTCTCTCCGAGTATCAAAAGTCATAGATATAATAAGATTTTCATCATAACGAAGACGAACGTTTTGACTGACGCGTCCCTGAACGCTTTGTCAGTGCGACAAATTCACACGCAGGTAGGACCAGGTAGGACTGGGTAGGACTTGTATAAAAAAAGTTTCATTAGCCTACTTTAGCCACATCGCTCATAGATAGGTTAAAATGAAATGAATGAATAGAATCAAATAGAATTGAGCAACACAATGGCGACGGAAGTGCCCGCGTAATCAGTAAATTATTTTCGTAAAAAGTAACAAAATTTCGCTTCTCCAATACGTGGAAACGTTTTAGTCACAAGTAATAATCAATAGAGTGTTTTGTGCGAGTGCGTCCCGTTAAATCGGTCGAAAGCGGGAAGTGATAGCTTGAAATGAGAAGCTGTGTTCGACGAGTCCATACATGCCAATCGACAGTTATTCTCACATTATGAAAAAATACAGTGTTAAATACCGTGAAAAGTACATTATTTAACCATGTAATCTAAGAGGGATATGTGAGGACTCATTATGAGATATTAGTGAAAGGCGATTCTGAAAACTTATAACCAACGATCCTAATGTCATTGGCGATTCGCACCGATAGGCTTGTATGCCGTTATCCCATTAAAAAATAGTAAACTAAGTGATACAAAAACAATTTATCTTCGTATAAAAGCTATAAAAACGTATCGAATATTAAACAATCGCGACTCGGGTTCGGCGAATAATCATACTCTTTTTACAATCTATTTGTGTTCAAAGTTTAACCTAATAATCGCGTAAATTAATTCCTGTGATGGTGTTCGTACAGAAAGCAGCGTCGTCTCAAAGAACTGTTTTTACATTTTTCGAACGCGTCGCCTCAAGAGAAGCCCTCGAGGTTTTTAAACTTTTCGAGTTGAGCGAAACTCGAAAAGTTGAACCTTTTTGATGGAACTATGAACCTGGACCCTCTCTCATTCAGCCTCGCACGGATCAACCAGTTGGCGGGCGGCGGCTCCAAGGAGAGCAACGAGCGGAGCGGGCAGGAGCTGTCCTCGCTCGTGTCGCTGCACGGGGCGGAAGCGGACAAGCAAGCCGTCCGCCGCGCCGTCGCGGAGGCCGCGCGGGCCGGAGCCTGGGAGGGGCGCGGCGCCGCGCTGCTGCAGCGCCTGCTGGCGCACCCCGCGCGGGCCACCGCCCTCCTGCACGCCCTGCGCCTGGGCGCGCGCTCCCTGCGCCTGGCGCCCGCGCGCGACGCCGCGCTCTGCCTGGCGCTGCTGGCCGCGGCCGAGCCCGACGTGCGCGAGCTCGCCGCGCAGCGCCTGCGCCGCCGGCTGCCCGAGCTCGTGCAGGCCTACCTGGACGCCGAGGGAGGCGGCCTGCGCGACTGCGGGCCCGAGCTGCTGCAGCCGCTGCTGGCGGCCCTCGCGCGCCACCCGCTGGGCCTGGCCCCCGAGGCGCGCGACCTGCTGCTGCGCCGCTTGCGCCGGGACTTCCCGCGCGACCTGGTGCCCGTGATCCTCGCGCCGCTGCTCTACCCTGACGGCGCCGAGAGCCCCCTGGACGAGATGACGGAGGACGCGGCGGGCGGCGCCATGGAGGGCTCCGTGGCCGAGCTCGTGCGCGAGATGGGCTACTCCTTCACGGCCTCGCTGGAAGAGTGCAAGATGGACCTGCTGAACCTCGGCGGGCGAGACCTGTCCGCGGGAGATGTGGCGCGTCTGGTGTCCATGATGGCCCGCAATCACGCGGGCCTGGGCGAACTGCCGGCCCCGGGAACCTTCTGGTTGCCGGGCCGGGACAAGGCCGACGCGCCGGCCGCTCGAGGCCCCCACGAATCCTGGAACATAGAGGTGTTCACGCAGAGCCTGAAGGAAATCTACCCCACCCTCAACTGGAAAGAGGTCATCTTACAGTTGGATCATCCTGAATTCGTGGTGAAAGATAGGCAAGGACTGAATATAATATTTACCGTTTTAAGGTTGGGGTTGCAAAACTCTTCCGCTTACCCGGCGAATATTTTTCCCGTAGAGTATATTTACAGGCACTGGACCAATGTGGAAGGTCAGATGAGTCTCATCTCTAACATTATCAAAAACCCCGACATATTCTGTTTCGGAGACTATCCCCACCACCCGGTGGCGGTGGATATCTTGAAATCTGTACCCGAGTCGGATAATAAAGAGATATCTAACTGGAGATCCTTGTATCTTGTAGAACTACTCCTGTACTTGGGCGAGAGGGGATTTTACAACCAAGTGCAGGATCTGTTCATGATCCCCATCCAGCACTGCCCGGACGTCTTATTGCTCGCTCTGTTACAGATTAATCCCAAGGAAAGTTTGTTGCGCCATGAGCTGATTTCTAACCTGATTCCCATATTTTTAAGTAACCATCCTAATTCGGCTATTATCTTGCATCATGCCTGGCACAGCCAGAATCCTGCCATTAAAACTTTGATAATGCGAGCGATGGCCGACTGGTACCTGAGGGGAGAGAATGACCAGTCCAAGTTGTCTAGAATACTAGACGTCGCTCAAGATCTAAAAGCTCTTTCTCTCCTTTTGAATATTAATTCCTTTATGTTTGTGATCGATCTCGCCTGCTTGGCCTCTCGTAGAGAATATTTAAAACTAGACAAGTGGCTGACGGATAAAATTCGAGAACACGGCGAGAGTTTCATCTCCACTATGGTCAAATTTCTGCAGAGGCGTTGTCCGCAAGTCATGTCCGGCGGAAAGATTCTAGAGGAACAGTTGCCCAAAGCCGCTCAGCTGCCTCAAGAAACTATAGCCACCATGTTGGCCTGTTTACACATCTGCGTCAACAACGTGCAGCCAGAGTTGATGGAAATGATAATGGCTGTCAGCGCCAACTGTTCTCTCATTCTAAACAAACCGCGACAAGTAGTGGGTAATCTCCAGCGTCCTCACAGAGTTTTAGAGACACCCTTCAATCCCGGCGGTATCGGTGGACAAATTTTTAACACTCCCGCGGTGGACACCATTATCGCCCCTAACTTCGCTAACATGAACCTGGGTGCTCCGGGCAACACTCCATTTTCTCTGCCATCTTCCCTAGGTCCCCTGGTATCCACTCCGGGTTCTCCATCGCGCCTCATGGCCGCCGGCCCCTCCAATAGCCCTTTCATGATGCCCCTCCAGCACGGAGGCAATTTGCCTAACGTGGGGATGATTAACAGGATGGGAGCCGCTCCGCCCTTGGGTAAACAACAGGAATCGCAGATTGTGTTCCCCGAAATAATGCAAAATGTTTCCAAGGACATAGAGGATGAAGCCAATGGCTATTTCCAGAGGATATACAACCATCCCCCTCACCCCACCTTGTCCATTGATGAAGTGCTGGACATGCTCAAGAAATTCCAAGACTCTCCAAATAAAAGGGAAAGAGAAGTGTACAGTTGTATGCTGCGTAACCTGTTTGAAGAGTATAGATTTTTTCCTCAGTATCCTGATAAAGAGTTGCACATTACTGCTCAGCTTTTCGGTGGGATAATAGAAAGGGGATTGGTAACAAGTTACATGGCGCTGGGACTCGCACTAAAGTTTGTCCTGGAAGCCCTGAGGAAACCTGCCGGCTCCAAGATGTATTATTTTGGTATAGCGGCTTTAGACAGGTTTAAGTCTCGACTTAAGGATTACCATAAGTATTGCGAGCATGTGAGAACCATAGAGCACTTCTTTGAATTCCCCCCCCATTTGATAGAATATGTGGAATATGGGCTGCAAGGTCAGGAGCCTCCGAGCAAACCTCAGGGTCCTATGTTCCCCTCCACCCTGTCCAGCCTCATGCCCCCGGTGCCAACTCCCACCCCTACGCCGGCCACTTCGCTATCCTTGTACAAGCCCCCAGCCACCACGGTGCCTGCCTCGGTGTGTTTTATGCCCAAAGTGTCTACCACTCACTCTGCACCGCGTCCTTCGATCGCTAACGCTACCAATATCGACACCTTGCTGGTGGCTACAGACCGAGATGAGAAGATCATCTCGCCCCCTGACTCTGTCCAGGATAAGTCCGCCTTTATTTTCAATAATTTGAGCCAACTGAATCTCCAGACCAAATGTGACGAGTTGAGAGATATAATAACCGAAGAATATTGGCCGTGGTTATCGCAATACTTGGTGATGAAGAGGGCATCCATAGAGTTAAACTTTCATACATTGTACTCTAACTTTCTAGATGTTTTGAAAATTAAGCAAGTCAATGAAATGGTCACTAAAGAAACATTTCGCAATATAAAAGTACTTCTTCGTTCCGATAAAGGAATAGCTAATTTTTCTGACCGATCTCTCCTGAAAAATTTGGGCCACTGGTTGGGTATGTTGACTTTAGGTCGGAACAGACCAATTCTACAAATAGACATAGATCTGAAGAGTTTAATCCTCGAGGCTTATCATAAGGGGCAGCAAGAATTGCTGTATGTAGTACCGTTTGTTGCCAAAGTTCTGGAGTCGTGCGAGAAGAGTAAAGTGTTCAAGCCGCCCAATCCTTGGACCATCAGTATTATGAACGTTTTGGCTGAATTACACCAAGAGCCTGATCTCAAGCTTAACCTTAAATTTGAAATAGAAGTTTTGTGTAAAAATTTGAACATCGATGTTGCTGATCTGAAGCCCGCTGTCTACTTGAGGGATTCTGATAGAGCGCATAAAATAGAATATCAACTCTCCCATCCCGGAAAGAAGGCGCAGGAGAACATCACTCCGGCCATCACTCAGAGCATGAGCACACCAACCCCCACAGCCATCATGGCCGTCAACATGGTTCCGAGTGAGGATTTGACGGGCCCATCCGTGACGCCTACCAGTGGGGTGGTACCGGGTGACGCGGGGATCGTGTCCGTGGTGGGACTGCCCGAACCCAGATTCAACTACATTGATGTGAATCTGACGTCTAATTCTCAATTTGGAAATAATATTATTGTGAGCCCTCAGGTTACTCTGTTGCAGACCAATCCTCATTTAAAATCATTTGTCAAATCTGCGATTGAACGCTCCATCCAAGAGTGGATTCACCCTGTCGTTGACCGATCCATAAAGTACGCACTCACAACATGCGAGCAAATCGTCAGGAAGGATTTTGCATTAGATCCCGAGGAGTTACGAATGAGGCAATCCGCACATCACATGATGAGAAATCTCACAGCGGGAATGGCCATGATAACGTGTAGGGAACAGCTGTTGACAACCATCAGCACTAACTTAAAGTCTGCATTTTTGGCTGCGATGATTTCCACAACTCCTCAACAGAAAGAAGTAATTGAGAATGCCGCTTCCAGGTTAGCTACTGATAACATGGAACTCGCCTGCGCTATAATACAGAAAACAGCTGTAGAGAAGGCTTTACCAGAGTTGGACAAGAGGCTCATGAGTGACTACGAGCTCAGAAAAATAGCTCGTCAGGAAGGACGAAGATATTTTGATCCTGTGGTTCTGAATTATCAGGCAGAGAGGATGCCCGAAAGATGTCGTCTTAAAGTAGGCGTAATAGGCGATTCTCAAATTGCTGTATATGAAGAGTTTGCTCGTAATATTCCTGGATTCGTTCCTCTGAAAGAGCGCGATGCGACACTTATCGTCCCAAAAGTCGTAGCTCAAGAACCTCCACCCATTACGGGGTTTAACCAAAGTGTTAATCCGAGCCAGATGGGCTATTACGGTAATGATGAATTGGGTCAACTCATCAGTGATGCGGAACAATTCTTAAATAATATCTTGAACGTTCCGTCTTTGGGAATCCAGGCTGCCAACACCCACACTCTGCTGGATTATTTGTTATTAGTCCGTCGCAATGCAGACCCCGTTACTGCATTTACACTACTGCAGAAAGCTGTGGAGGGGCTGCTGGATGGAGTCACGGTAGTTCCGGCTGGAGCTTCCAGCGAACACGCCGAAGCTATGAACCGTTACAAAGAATTGCACATTAGAGCTCTTAAGCTTCTCCAAGACACCAGAGCGTACGGTTCGGGCTGGACCAACAAACAAGTGGCCAGAAGTCTCGCGGAATGTCGGGAAGAGTTGAGATACAATCTTAGCGCGGTCGACTGTCTAATTCGGTCTAACTTGGTTAACATTTCTCAGTATGACCAGGCTTTAGTACAGTTCATGGACAATGGGAATAACTACATGGCGGTTGCCTTCGCCATGCAACTGGTCCAACTCTACCTGGTGGACGACAGGGATCTCTCACTGGTGTCAGAGGGAGACCTTTATAACACCATTGATACTTTTGTGCGAATCATGTCACACTCTAGACAGCCTCCGCCCGAGGGCCTGGCTACACTGGTGGAACTTCTGCGAGTGAACAGGGATCCCACTAATCTGGTGACGGAACGAATCATCGGACCCACTTCCTTCATACACTCGGGCATCCTGCAAGTGCGAGGCAGAGACCACGATGATCCGCCCGGATTGACGGAGAAAACTGAATTTTTACTACGAGAATGGGTTAATTTGTATCACAATCCACCCACCAATACGGAACCTCTAAAGACATTCAATATGTTTGTTCAGCAGATGAATCATCAGGGCATACTGAAGACTGACGATTTGATTTCTCGATTTTTCAGAATTGCAACACAGTTGTGCATTGATAACATCTACTCGATTTTAGAGGAAGAACGCAATAATCCTCCCGAAACAGTGAACAGAAATAAATATTATCACATGACAGATGCGTATGTGCGACTGGTCGCTCTCTTGATAAAAAATTCTGGCGAAACTGGGAACACGGCTCCCAAGATTAATCTTCTGTGTAAAGTGTTGGGCATAACTGCCGGGTGGCTATTGCAAGATCATGAGGAGCACGGTGCGGGTTTTCAACAGTTGCCATACAGTCGCATTCTCCTAATCTTGTTCCTGGAGCTTAATCAACCTGAACCCGTGCTGGAATCTATCAACTTCCAACTTCTGAAGTCATTCTGTCATACCCTACACCTAATTGGTCCCACGGCAGCGCCAGGCTTCAGCTACGCCTGGATCGACTTTGTATCCCACAGAGCCTTCATCAGCCGAATGTTGGCTGTCACTCCTCAGCAGAAGGGCTGGGGAATGTATTCTCAGCTCTTGGTATCCATGTTCAAGTTTATCGGACCGTTCCTCCGTAATACCGAACTGGCCAAGCCCGTCACGCTCATGTACAAGGGAATACTCAAAGTCCTTCTTGTTCTGTTGCACGATTTCCCCGAGTTCTTGTGTGATTATCACTATGCCTTTTGCGATGAAATACCTCCCAACTGTATTCAAATGAGAAACCTCATTTTGTCAGCGTTCCCTCGTAACATGCGACTGCCGGATCCTTTTACACCTAATCTCAAGGTAGACCTCCTGCCGGAGATCACGCACGCTCCCCGAGTCATGACCAATTTCCAGGTTTTGATTCAGCCGTTAAGTTTTAAGAAAGACTTAGACGCTTATCTCAAGGCTCGAGCGCCCGTCACCTTCCTGTCGGAGTTGCGCAGCATCATGCAGGTCTCCAATGAGCCCGGCAAGCGCTACAATATTCCGCTTATGAATGCAGTGGTGGTGTACGTGGGAACTCAGGCTATCGGCTACATAAGAGGAAAGGGCCAAAACCCCAACATGTCCACCATCGCTCACTCGGCGCACATGGATATATTCCAGAATCTAGCCGTGGATTTGGACCACGAAGGGAGATACATATTCTTAAACGCCATCGCCAACCAGTTGCGTTATCCCAACAGCCACACGCACTATTTTAGCTGCGCCCTTCTGTACTTGTTTGCCGAGGCGAACACTGAAGCCATACAGGAACAAATAACTCGAATGTTATTGGAAAGGTTGATTGTGAACCGCCCGCACCCGTGGGGTCTGCTGATCACATTTATAGAGCTGATAAAAAACACCAACTATAAATTTTGGGAGCACGATTTCGTTCACTGCGCTACCGAAATTGAAAAACTATTTGAGTCCGTCGCTCGCTCTTGCATGGTGGATAAAACTTCAACTAAACAAGAGATAGAATTGGCGGAATGATACTTACATTGATACGGTTGTAATATAAATAGACAATGGAATAATATTAAATCTTGTACGATAATAGTTTGTAAAAGGATGGCCTGTGTCATTTAATATAGGAATTAAATTCTCAGGTTTCTAGTTATATTATTCTGTCCGAGCTCTGGCATCCCATGTATATAATTGAGTTACATTGTTTTCATATTAGGTATTAATATAAGAGTTGCGTCTGGGTTTTTGATGATGTATCTTCCATATTGTCATGTCTCAAAGAAAACACACTGAAAGTGGTCTTAATTTTGTATTTTTTAATAAGAAAATAAATAAAATCCTTAAAATATAAAGTGTACAAAATTGAAAGTGATAAATGTAGATTTTATAAGCTTTTGAATCCCTTCTTCAGTGTGTTTTTTTTCTGTCAATTATTTAGAATCGAATCTAGCCTGCTAATAAGGTTACGTTGAATCTTCTTGTATATTATAAAATAACTTCATCTAATGTGTAATATTGTGCTTTTATGTAACCTGAATCCAGTTGACGTGGAGAGGGTCATTGTTAGTACGATTTGTTCTCAACACTCCATTGGCTGGTTTTCATCCAATCATCACAACCATGTTCACTTAGCCTTATTCGAGTCTAAAGGACAGAACCAGTACTTTGGTTTTAAAAATAAATTGTGTTTTTATAAATTGTTTCGAGTTAACTTTAAATATTATTTTTAGCAACTGAAGAGAGAACCCTTTGAAGGGTTAATATGATAAATCTATGTATAAAATATATTTTTAGAACATTGTCATGTATGACTGTGTAAATTAATATTTTTTTTGTGATTCTTTTGTAATTCTTGTTTTGTTTCTAATGTATAAAGTCGAACTTTATATTTGCTTCTTTTTTTTCTTACTTGAATAAATTTTAATATTATGCAGTATGAATTGTTTTATTACAACTGAATCTTTCGGTGGAAGTTTCCTTTTTAAAAATTTATCAAACCCTCCTATACTGAGTAATGTTTTTTTTGTAATATTTTGCATATATTTGATACATATTTTAAATGTCTTAAAATAAACCATATGCTATTATATTCTACTATTAAACTCAATACAGAACTTATATTATAAGGGATGCTTGATTGGTTTGTTTATTACAACAAATGAATGAAGAAGACATATGACAAAAATGGCACCAGAAATGACATCAATTTTCAAAAATAAATTAAATTTTAATAATATCATTATTAAGTTCTGCGAGTTAGGCATTATTTTAAATATGGCAGCTTTTTCAGCTTGCTAGGCCATTATCAGACAGTGCTGTCACAATGCTATCAAAAAGTGTTATCACAAAAGCTGAAACGGCTGTTATAAATTAAACATTTTTATTAACATATATGATTCATATCAAAGGTATGGAAGAATCCTGCTTCAGAAAACTCTCTCCCGAGACATGGAACAGATCAATGCTCAAAGCAATATTGTTCAGCATAGCGGTAGCTCTTCCAACAGAAAACCATTGGCAGGTTGGTCCTGTATATTGGAATGTGAAACAATCTATGCTGACACTAACATAATTATTAGGAGAATACAAACCAATGCTATGCATAATTTCAGAATTATCGATCATACTAAGCAACACTCAATAAAAATGTGTAATCAAATACACATTCCTTCTAGACTCTAAACTATTGTAGCCAAGCATACGCATACCCTGGAGAAACGCGGTTGGGTAAAGCCAAGGATAATGCCCATACTCTCATGCAGAGATATTTTAGAAACATCCATGGAAGACCGATTAACAATCGATGAGCTTGCGAGAGAAGAAGAATAATTATGGAAGAGTTGTGTCAGAACAGAGGAGTGAGGCACTTCATCTTTACTTACATTTTATGAAGCAAATTAAAACTATCAGCTGTGTTTTTGAATATTTTAAACTGCCTGGACGCTGCGGCCGAAATGCACATTGTTGTGTTACAAAACGCACATTGTTGTGTTACAAAACGCATTGTTGTGTTACAAAACAAAAATGCACAAAAAACATTTTAACCATTAATTATCTTGTGGTGTGTATTACGTTATAAAACCCCACACGATTGACCTGGAACTAACCCTTTAAATGCCGTGAGCACCCTTACGAGCCTAGCCACGAGCATTATTACATGCGATTTGGACTTTGCAGAGACAGTGCAGAAAAATTTTCAAGTCAAGTACTTAAAGTTAATCTGCTGGAAGTTGATTCCCAGCATTTTATAGACAATTAAACCTTAAAATGTTATACTGAAACCTGCCAATAATCTGTGTCGTAATCGGTAAGGCAAGTATCTTCGGCTTTCAAAATGTTATAGCTGTATTGGTGTCACATTGTGCATAGCAATCGAGGAGTTTTATAAAGTATGTATTTATCAATCACGTACAGTGGGTACATGGCAGCATGACTTGTACACATGTTTTTTGGAAAAAAATTTGAAATTCAATATTTACACTGACAGAATAAACATGGTATTTTGCATATGAATCATATGACGGGATACATTTATAATTTCGATTTTTTTATCACGTAAACGTCATGCTTCATTGTACTAACTGTACGTCCCTGGTATTTATGATTGAATTTAATATTGGGCGAAAAGATATGAAGACAAGAAGTGACTTATCTAGTTCAAATTAACACAGTGGCAGGATCAAAAAAGGGTCATATGGTGATGAACTATAAGAAAAGTATTTTGACACGCGTGTTGATGGCACCGGAAGTAGATTCAAAACTCATAGTGTGACCATATAAACCTGATAGTAGAAGGTGGTCCAGTCATAAGACTTGATAATTAACGAGCATGCATGAGGTGGTGTGTGTCAGAACTGGAAGCGTGGCCTGCGCTGAGAAACAGGATAATGGTAAATTAAATTTGTGGGATGAAATTAATGATTAAACGCCAGTCTAATCAAAATGAGTCCCTCTGTAACAAAAGCTATAATTTCACACCTTTAATTATTTTTATGCGATTAATAAGGTGGATTTTTTGCAACACTTATTTTTTAAATAGAGATGCGAACACTGAATACATATCACATCAATATTCTTACTATTTTCAAATTAAGCTAAACGCTTGTGCTGTGAAAATAGAACTAACTTGCTGGTCTGGAGTGAGGTTCGAACCCGCGATCTTTGGATCACGAGGCGAGAGTCCTAATCACAAGTCCAACAAGCTACTTGAACCTACTTCCCTACGACAACATTAATCACAACAAGATATACAGTCCTCATCCTATAACGAAACAAGGGACCGAGCAATTTATTTTGTTACTGGGAGTTTTCGTTATAAAGAGAGAGGAACAAAATTGTATCCGTGTAAATAAAGCATAAATAATTTATTTACACTATTGTATTACACTAGTATAGCTAATTAATTACACTCTTCTGATATTTCAGAAAACTGCGTATCTAATCTTTTAATCTTGGAACTTCTTCAATTGACCTAGGGTCATCTTTTCTTTTTTCTCCTCGTCTTCTTGATCCTGTTCTCGCTTAATAATTTTCAAGATTTCCTCATCAGTCATCTCAGCTGTTGTGGGCCGACCCTCATCCTTTGCAGCGAAGTCCTCCAGCTCTTCGGGAGAAAAGGTGACTGATGTATTGAACTGCTGGATCCACTCACTTAGAGGCAGATCTTGTGGCGATTCACAGTATAGTTTTGTAGAATAGTCAAATTGTAGTCCTGTGTGGCCAAATAATGGTGGATAGTTGCTGCTATCACTTCTTCCCAGGCTTTGCTCAAAAGAACTAATGTGTTTTTATCAAGTTTTTAATAACACTCTGGTTCATTAGCGGCAAAACAGTCAGTCAAATTCTTGCCGACTTTTTTGACATTGTAGATCAGCCATACTCAACCTGTGGCCCGCCAAGCTTTTATGTGTGGCCCGAAACACATTTATTATCAGGAACCTGATTTAAAAAAATCTGGCATTGTAAGTTTTGAATATCTTGTAATACGTGCGAACAAAAAGACAAACTCCTGTCATTTTGAAACTGGCGATTTCTATGGAATTTGTTATTTCAACCACAGAGTGAAAGTTTTGTCTTTGTTATGTAATTTTTTTAGTGATCCTCGTATTCCACATTCATACATTAATGTTAGTAAAATCTGGTGTTCCAGTATGTCGAATGCTTCAATCTATAAATATTCCTACTTTTTTATCATTCAAATGATTCACACAATTTTGAGTATGCCCAAATCATTGTACAAACTGGTATTGTATTTTGAATGCATCGTACCCTTATGGTTTTCCGCTACAATGTGATCTTTGCAACTCTGGACATTTTTTCCTTTTATGATTTCATCCCTCATTACACCTGTAATAAGGTGTTGGAATCCGTACCTATAAATCATATTGCTTTTGTTAAGACGCTAGACAAAAATAAACGCCTGGATAAAATAGGTAAGTTAGTTTTGGGTTTTATTTTTTTACAGATAAGATGAAAACAAATTTCATATAGGGAAATAAGCTTTTGTTAATGTTTGAGCTGGTGTTGACTGGTATGCTGATAGGCGATAATTATTATTATCATTCGGTTATAGTTAAAAAAAATATTTGTTGATTAATCAAGTGGCGGTGCCCTGATCTTGAATCAAACAGGTTTCAAACAATACTTACTGTTTTTCCTATATGATTTCTTTTTCCTGTCATATCAGTATAACGTTGTGGCTCGCGTAACTTAGCAAACATATGTATATGGCCTGAGGAAAAAAAGGTTGAGTACCTCTGTTGTAGATGACTGGTAACTTGAATTTCTTGAAACTCCGTGAATTTTTTAATTTCCGATAGCCATTAGTTCTCTTTTTGTTTTCGATTCATGTTGATGTCCGCTAGCACTGGTAATGTGCTCTTTCAAGTGTTTGCCATTCAGGCACTACTAGTTTTTAAACTTGAGAGTCTTGTACGGTATCCTTTTTTTTTTTTAAACCCGGTCTCATCTGCATTCAAGATAGCATTAGGAGAGTACTTTGTAGTCAACTCCGGCCACACCTTCTCCAGCAAATCGCAGATGATTTTCTTGTCGATATCACTTGCCTCTAGTAAGTATTCCGCGTGTCCGGCGACATGAAAATTCCAAGAAACGGACTTTCTAGATGTCCCTTTTTCGGCATGAATGTACCAATTTTTTCGCTATGGAGAGTGAGTCATTTCGTTGTAGAGAGTGAATTAATACATGGGTTCTTAAAGAAAACAAGTCAGGTTCATTTTTACATTATAGAGAGTTTCGTTACAGAGAGTGACGACTGTATTTAAAAGAAAGAAATATGAACCCTGTTATATTATTGTTGGATTTAGCATTAACAATGTACTTAGTTGTTACTGATTGCGTCAATGGAGTCTTACTCGATATGTAATCATATAACTTCATAATGAAATAGATATATCAATGTGTACTTTATGATGCGATGAATGACCTACCTCAGACGTGAGTCACTATTGCAACAGCTGAAAAGTGTACATGAAGCGATACGATAACATTTGTATTGTCACTGCACGTGCGACAATGGGGTTATCACAATCAGCATTATATTTAACAAACACTCTTCCTTTTCTGGAAGTGATTATTCATCACGCTCATTGAAATTGCACATACAATATTAAATTACATATTGGCCTTAAAGGCAAAACATCATTGCTAAAATCGCAGATGTTCGCAAAATCAGTTCCTGGATCGTAAAATTAAACCTTTCCCTTTTGGATGTTAAGACCTAACCTAAAAGACCTAATGGATGTTAAGAGGGAGCCGGTCACAAAAAATGTTGAGTACCATTAATTTGTACTACAGATACCCTTTTCAGTTAACCGTATCGTAATGTCTTATACACCAACTTATCAATGTATTCAGAGGGCATCCTGATACCTATAATTATTTAATATTTAAAAAAAGCGTAACATGAATTTTGGAAAAAGCTGTAACCCTCACTCAGCCAATTGAATCCTTAAATGAAACCAGGTCTACCTTTCAAAATCAATGCTCATAGATAATTTATTTTTAAATGTAACATATTACATTATGGTCATCCTACACATTACCAGCACTCGCACATATTTTGCGTATTATACACAAATGATTTGTGTATTTTCATGGCATTCTTATAAAACATTCACTCTACTTGACATTTCATCGTCAAGGTATTCTTATAATGAAACCCAGAAACATGTGACTATAATATTGAGGGTAGAAAGTCAAAAGGGAGTTAGTGATTATTTCGAACTTTATACGAAAGCAAAATAATGTTTTGTCAATGTTTCTTTCATTATTAAACTATTTACATATGTGTTTTGGGTTAACAAATATGGAAATCGTTAATAATAAATGAAACATTGACAAAAACAAATTGACAGAAGTTTATTTTGCTTTCCTGTAAAGTTCGAAATAATCACTAACACCCCTTTGGCTTTCTACCCTCGATATTAGGATTTTATCAACCTTTTATGAAACTCTCACAAACTGTATTTAAACATGTAAGAATTATTGTTCATCATGGCTGTAGATCGTAGTAACCCATTTCTTGGTATTAAATTATATCATCTTTTAAATATCCTGCCAATGCATTGAATCAGATTGCATTATTCTGCCTCTGTAGATAGTTAGAGACCACCCACAAAGAGCAAACGCTATCTTGTATTTTTTCTATTACCACTTACAATCGCGCCGTTTCTCCGCACTCCTCTGTCCTGACATATAACTCTCGCCTCATCCATAAGATTAGGACTAAAATTAATGTTGGAACAAGATTCAATCTCTGAGGAATTTGTAGAATTCGTAGCAGATTGTGGATATTGGCTCCTGGATTTAAAATAAAAACATCAATATTTTTACAACGGTCATTCAAAACTATGTTTGAACATTTTACAAATCATGGACAACATTATAAAACGCCTTGATATTTAATTTTTTTTTTTTTTTTTTTTTTAAAATAGAGATGTGAACACGGAAATACGTGTCACATCAATATTCTTACTATTTTCAAACTAAGCTAAGCGCTTGTACTATGAAAATAGGACTAACTTGCTAGTCTGGAGTGAGGATCGAATTGCATTGAAAGAAATTCAATTGCATTGAAAGAAAAAAAAGAATTAAGTAAAAAATTTATTGAGTATTTATAATTCATTAATACAAAGTAAAATATTTGACTAATTTAAAATTAATTAATAATTATCAAGATTATTATATTATTAAGTCATGTATATTTTCTCAGTCATGTTATTGCTAAAGCCTGTAACTTCCATTAGTGTCATAAAACTTAAAACATCAGTGACCTCCTTGGTCTTTGAACAATTTTAGAATTTTCATATTTTGAGGATTTTTAGGTCCAATAACCCCGAGATTCTGTAGAGAATCCCAAAGCACTTCCGCAATTAACTGCTGCGCTTGCTGAAATAAAAAATAACCTTCAAACATCAAATTCATGTCTACCACACAAGTAATTCATTAAGTATATTAACACATTCATGGACATCAACGGCGTATGTAGATGCTTAGAAATCCAACACCACAACATTCGCGGGCGAATGCAGAGTGAAACACATTGGGGTGCACATCATGCTAAAGAATGGAGTCAACTATGGAGACAATATGTGCTAGCAGCTCTACAAGTGAGATGATAGCTTCCACTAGGAGCAATCCATTTCATTTTTAATTTTTTATTATTTTTTATTTAATATTAAAACTACATTTAAATCATAATACAATTGTCTATTACAATCTACTTAGATACATTTTATTTTATTGCTTTGCCTCTCCAAAAATGAGACTTGCTCATGTGCTTGGTGAGGGGCTTACACTTTATTAGTTTATTTTGGATTTGGATTATTTGTTCCTTAGCTATATGTCTTGTTATGCATTGTCAAATCGTATCGATCTAAAGTGTTGGTTTATTTTTTTCTTTAATTGTTGTAAGTCATCGATTTTCTTAATATCTGTAGGTAGGTTATTGAAGTTTTTTATGCCAAAGTATATGTAGTTTTGTTGACACAGTTTGGTATTATATTTTGGGATTTTAAAATTATTTTTGAATCTTAATGATGTGTTTTTTTCAAATTTAGCAGTTATGTTTTCTTTAATTAGTTGTATAATTGACGTTTTTTTGTAAACATTCTCTAATTTTGGAACTTGGAATTTAGAGAAAAGTAATTGTGTAGAGAAGGTTTTTCTTTTTTTTAATATTACATTTATAATTGATCTTTGGATTACTTTCACTGTGTTTATGATGTTATTATACGCCCCTCCCCATCCAATGATTCCATATTGGAGTGGTGCATGGACAGAAGCGTAATAAACCATTTTTAAATTATCTATGGTTAGTGTGTTACGCAATCTTATGAACATATATATGCATTTCCTTATTCTTTTGACCAACTCGCTAATGTGGCTGTGCCATTTGAGGTGTTGGTCTATTATTACACCAAGGTATTTTAGTTCTCTTTTAGATTCTAGGGTTGAGCATTTGTCATTTGCAGTTAGTTTAGTCATGTAATCTTTTTTGAATGAAAGTGTCATTGTCTTAATCCTCTTATTCCTCACTGTATGCCAAGTTGAATACTGAAATATCTGATTTACGCAGGTGCATCGTCATCATCATCATATTTCCTTTTGATTCAATATTTGTTCCTTTATTTGATAAATAACAGTTGCAGCCAAATAAAACACTGCCATGAAAATAATGGCTATAGCCATTATGAAATGCATGCAAATGTGAAGCAAATTGAGATTTTATATCCCTATATAAATATGACCTTCATCTAAAGTGTTCTGTATATATTTCCTTGTCAACCTTCCTTGATATGTCAGCCTTCGCCCATAAAACGAACCTGGGAATGCGGTAGGACCATTCACTGTATATTTTTCCTAACTTAAAAAATATTTTAAAAAGGACAAAAGTTAGATAAGCTTGAAGCTATTGCAATGCTTTACAATAATTCTAAGTGTCAGTGAATGTAAAGTAAATATTTATTATTTTTTCAATTGATTCAGCAACATTGTAGACTGACATTTAAAAAAAATATTGATTATATTATTTTTTATCCCTTTACAACCGATTCTATACGAGCGTGACGATCGAGAAATTATTTTTTTGGCGCGAAGCAGATTCGTTTTTGTGAGTGCAGCCGGCTTCACATGGTCGTGCGAAGGTTTGCCGTTAATTTAAACAAAATATCGACTTGTTGTAATCTGCCAGTGGCCAGCGGACCGTTACCAGAGATGGCTGTGTATTTTGGCGAGGGTGCGCGATCACGTAAGTACATTATTTTCTTACATTTTACATTACATGTTCATTGTTTTTATTGTTATTGCTTACGGTGATAAACAAACAATAGGATAACACGTCTGTAACGTAAATAATGTTTTTTTTTTTTTTTGCCTAGAATCTTTTAAACATGGATCGTCACGATCGTGATGATTCGGGTTTTATTGCAATATTTACTATTAAAAACCACCATTTCTAACTATCGTTTTTCTCGGTGTACCTAAGTTTACGCTTCTGTTTTTTTTTGTTTTTAGGTAAAGTTTTGGGGGACGAAGATATTTTGAAACTTATACAAGATGGAAATGACTCTGACATTGAGGAGCTTCATGATGATGGTGAAAATGACTTCGACCCTGTCCACTTTCAAGATGTACTTGACCAGGAAAATAAAGAACCTATTTCAGAGCCAGATGTAGGACCACCGTCACCAGTCCATCCTCAGCTTCTTCTAACACCACGAGCACAATCATCAAATGAGGTAATTTCCCAAAATGTGTCCACCAGGCGTACTGCTACATGGAAGCAAACTATTTTCAATGACAAGGAACATAACTATCCATGCCAACCCTCGGGCCCGGTAAGAAGCCCTACTCAGTATATTCAGGACTACTTTCAAGAAGAATTTTTTGAACTTGCTGCTCATTGTTCCAATACTTACCACCTTGGCAAAAAAGGAACAGAGCTTAAAACTACTTCACAAGAAATAGCAAAGTAGTTTGGTGTCCACTTGATTATGGGCGTAATCCCATACCCTCGTTTACCAATGTATTGGCGATCGTCCACGAAGCTGCCATTAATTTCAAACAGTATGAGTCGTGACCGATTTCTTCAATTGAGAAATTCCCTTCATGTTGTCGATTCCGATACGCCGCCACCACGAAACGACAATTCTCCTCCTAATCCACTTTGGAAAGTGCAACCTATCATCGACAGAGTTCGGGATACCTGTTATAAGTTGGAGAGAGTATGTGGATATTTTAGTATTGACGAACAGATGATACCTTTCACAGGGCGATGTTCTCTGAGGCAAGTCGTTAAAAATAAACCACGTCCAACAGGACTAAAGAATTTCGTCACTACTACTAGTGATGGCCTCATGGTCGATTTCGAGATTTATAAAGGCGCCAAAACCATGATTGGGGATATGAATTTAGGTCTTGGCCCATCAGTTGTTCTGCATTTGATCAAGACTATTCCACCTGGTAGCTGCGTGTACCACGATCGTTATTTTACGACAATTCCATTAGTAGAGGAGATGAATCGACGGATCTTGCACTGTACTGGTACTATAATGATGAACAGGATCCCCGATAGAGCAGCGGTAAAATTTAAGAAAGATAGGGCTATGTTTCGTGGCGAAAGTCAGCAGTTTGTTAGAGATCCGGTTTCATTGGTAAAGTGGAAAGACAACAAATCTGTTTTGATTGTCTCTAATTGTACTGGTGCTGAACAAACTGATTTTGTAAAAAGATGGGATAAGCAAACGAAATCCTACAAGGATATCACCGCTCCGAGAGTAATTACTAATTATAACAACCACATGGGTGGGGTGGATGTCTTGGACCAAATGATGGAATACTATCGGGCTTTTATAAAAACTAAAAAGTGGACTCTCAAAGTTATTATACACTTTCTTGACTTGGCCGTGGTTAACGCATGGCGGAAGTATCAAATCGATTGTAAGCCTAATAAGCTTCCGAGAAATAAAATATTAGCGCTTCTAGATTTTAAAATGGAAGTAGCGGATGCTTGGTTGAATACACCAGCCCGTAGTCGGCAACTGAATCACGATGGCGACACCGAGGATGAGCAGCCACAAGTAAAGAAAAAATATATGCCACCTAAACCTTCTGATGCCAAAAGATACGACGGTTATGATCATCTACCTACTTTTGATGAGTTATCGGCTCCACGCTCCTGCAGGCTAGAATCATGCACCAGTCGAAGTAAAATTCGCTGCATAAAATGCATCGTCTACTTGTGCCTTTCGCGAGGAAAAGATTGCTTTAAGTTTTACCATACAAAGAACTATAATTAGTTATTTGATTTATTATACAAATTTATATATTTAACTTGTTGATCTCAATTTGTTCCTTTATGCTATGTCGTTTATTTGTTAAGTAAGTAGGTACGTATATTTTGATAGATGTCATATTGAACTTTAGATAAATAAGTACAAATACATAAAGACTGTTAATAACATTGTTAAGTTATTGAATAAAAAATAAAACTCAGTTGATTAAATAAGTAATTCCTTTTAGTTTTTAACATATTCCTTGGAAGTCACGTTCGCGACGATGTCAATTTATTCCTGATCGTCACGATCGTGTGGGTTATTTTGACAGTTAACCATGGGCACGTTATTTTTTAAAATATTTTTTCTATGTTCTTTGGACCCTAAACAATCAGAATATATAATTCATATGACAAAAAAACAAAAATATGCTCTCCGGTTGTAAAGGGTTATATCTACTTCTTTTATATGAGTAATTCCACCAACATGTTTCAGAAAAACCTTTCCATCGTCATCAATTTTCAAATCATTTATTAGAAAATGATCACGGTTTTGATAAAAATTTAGGACTTTCTTTTTTACACTTAAATAATTTTGGTCTGAAATTGAATAATTTAGAATATGTATTTAGAAATTAGTAAAGCGTGTAATAGTAAACAAAATATTATTAATAATCAATTAAATTTAACTACTAGCCCAATTCTAAAAATTTTTCCAATAATTGCGCGTAATCAAGAACTTCAGTAATAATATCACACAATACACCCTGACGATGGAAAGGTTTTTCTGAAACATGTTGGTGGAATTACTCATATAAAAGAAGTAGATATAAACAAATAATATAATCAATATTTTTTTAAATATTTATTGTTCTTCAAAAATATTTGAAGAGAGGTTTTGTTGACTTACTTGATTGGGATGCGTGCTGTCAACAGTGTCAATAAGTTGATATATTTCTCCCCCCTTCGCTACCCACTTGTCTAAGATTAAACTGAAAGGATTCTTTAGATAGTGGAGATGGAAAGATTTAAACGTTGTGTTGGAAGCTATGGAATGCAGAACATCCGACAGTTCAACAGCTTTCTGGAAGAAAAATTTATCAATAAACAGTTGAATCAGTTCAATAATACTTGCACCATTTTTCACCCACAGCCCAATATGTAATACTTGTAGGAATGGTCCCAGGGGTTATCTAAACGTATTACATAAATATTTACCTGACTAGTAATATTCCTCAAGGTAGCATTGGCTGTCATCCAGCCTTCGCAAGGTCCTATCTCCATGCAGGAAAACCAGGAGTAGAGATCTTTGTATTTAATGTTTTTAAACAGGGAACCTGAATTCAAATAAAATTCAGAGGTCAATATAACAAAAATTAGTAGCTTGTTGGTCTTGTGGTTAGGACACTGGCCTCGTGATCCAAAGGTTGCGGGTTCGAACCTCACTCCAGACTAGCAAGTTAGTCCTATTTTCATAGCACAAGCGTTTAGCTTACTTTGAAAATAGTAAGAATATTGATGTGACACGTATTCCGTGTTCACATCTCTATTTTAAAAAAAAAAAATTTTTTCTCAAGATAGTAGGGTGGGCCTCTAACGTATGGAAAAGAAAATTGTCTTGTAGTGAATTGTAATAGTGAAAAAAGATTGCTAAATGGCATCTTTTAACTATATACAAGGCTTCATAATGCTCAGAAAACATTTTCTGTCTCCGGATTGACCTTAAAGTTATGAAAATTAAAGAAAAAAGCCCATAATTTATTTTTTCGTGGGCATTCAACTTAATTAAAATTTCATTTTTTATAATAAAACAACGATTTAAGGTATGTTTTAATGTATTAGATAGGAAAATAAGTCAGTACTTTTTAAGTAATTGGCAACATAATCATTTTTGTTCTCAAATTGTGGCATTACAGCGTGAGATGCTATTTTGGCTTTAGTGAATCCATCTCTTGCTGTTTTCGAAGGTTATGCTGCTGATGTGCCTGTGACAGTCTTCACAGATCTTTAAACTGCTTGTATATGATAGGGCAAACGCAGAAGTGGTGTTTACTTTCACCACCATGTGGTATGAATGACTGAAAATCTTCGACAAGACACTTTGTTTTTTGCTGCCAGTTTATGAGATCATAGTAAGCAACGGCTTGAAGGCTTTTATTTAACTCTATCTTGTACCATAATATTCTCTCTTCTCTTTCTTGTTCTACGCAGCTTATTTCAATCTAAAATTGGAACATGAGACTTGACGTCGTGCAGAACTGCTGAAGCAATGACTGCTACTGCTCTGTCATAAGTTTTCGCCAAAAAATCAATGGTAGCGGCAGACCCCTTGCCAGAAATTGGTGTTGCAGTTTCGGAGATAACAGTGATGTCAGAAGTAGTTGAATCAGATAAAATGGACGTTGAAGGCATTGAAGAATCCAATATGGATGTTGCTTTATTATCAATTGTTTTTTTATTCTTTGATTCACATAAGGGTTTTGTCTGGAATGTTCCCTTTTCAGATGATTTTCCAATTGTTTTGTTACGGTTACAAATGGGTTTTCAACCATCATTTTTTTGACATTCGCTGATCAGTAAGGAAGCTTTGTTCTCTCATGGACACACTGATCTCTGAGACAGGAGTATTATTTTTTTTAAATTTACACGACGAAATATCAAACAGCACTTTACTAATGCAATAGAATTCCTGTTGATTTTTCTTTGGTATCTTAGGGTGAGATTTAAGGATGTTTTTGTACTTTAAATTATAGTATTTTAACATATGTGTAACTCGTATATGTCGTAGATTGTTTTATTTTGTTCGTTACCATGTAAGCTATTTTCTGGAATGACAAGTATTTTTTCGTGCTTATTAAGTCATGTCTTGTCTCATAAAACTTCATCATTTCTTCGTAAATTGTCAACACGATGTCTTCAATATCACCAAGCACAGGATATTTTAATGATTTCCGAGGGTACTTTATATCGACAAGAAGCGCTAACGTGAGCTTTATCTAAAGTGGTCTGAGCAATACAGATGTGCGGGAGCGCATTTCAGTGCCTCCGTTCTTCTCAATTTGCTATCAAAACAAAGGTGTATAATTGTGATTATGGTATTATTTATATCAAAAGATTGTACTACGTGCACGAAAACATTAAAATAAGAGAAATATCTCAAGTTGCAGTAACCATAATACCATCCAGAAAATATGATGAAAAATATTTTTTCGAAACTTTGAGGCCAATCCGGAGACAGAAAATGATTCTCAATTTGAATATTATTTTGCACACGTATTTTGACATCATTTGGCATTGGCGTATTTTGACAATTGTATCGCTATTAGAATCGCATCATTAAAAAAAAAAATTTCCACCCGGCATAGCATGTCTCCCCATTTTAAATAAAAGTTGAGCTTACCCAAAGGATGGATTCTTTCGGCCATGTTTGGATAGATGAATCCGGCATCCAGAAGAGATAATAGCACTACATCACTATTGAGAGGCAGCTTCTTGTCAATGGCTTGCAGTCCCTGCATCACACTTCTTCGAAAATCAGCAGGTTTTGTCATGTTGGCTACGGTATTGCGGAATCTGTAAATATAATCGATTTGATGAACCTTTGTGACTTGTATGCACGGATGAGACTTGTTTCAGAGACGCGTAAAGGATAGTCCAGAATTGTATTCAAAGTGAGTGTTATTTGTTATTATATATTGTATACGAGTATATGCTTTGTTGAATAAAAGTACCAACAGATATCGTGGACAACCTTTATCGGCTCCGAGAAGCGAGTGCAAAATCTCGTCAGTGTATATGTATTTTAAGAATATATTAATGTCTTGTAAAGAAGTATGAAAAGACCCAAAGATGGTTAAATTCTTACACTTTACGGACCAATTTAATTAAATTTCTTGTATATTCTGTGTATAGTTTTCTGGGATATTCTGCTGTGTATATGTGACCTCTCTGGCCAATGTTTGTATCCTGAGGAGCATTGGTACGTCTCCAACTTGTAAAAGCTTGTATAGATTTAAATCTTAAACTTAAAGAAGCCTTAAGAAGAAGAAGAATTAAGTTCTATTATTCTCTTTGTTACAATGTTGTTTGTTTTTGAAGTGAAGAACCCAACTCGCAAAATCATTTTATCATGTTTGTTTTTCACATTGGTAACATCTGCATTTACTTAATTTAATTTTCCTGACAAAAATGGTTTTTGCCACAATTTTTTAATTGATTAATAATATTCTTGGTGGGCGTACCTGTTGCAAACATCATTTCCCACCATGGCGTATATCAAGAGGACAGGTTTATCAGAGGGGTTCCGAGAGAAGGCTTTAACCTCCTCCATAGTGTCCCACGACATTGCTCCGTTTCTAGCAATGTTCTGGTAGTCTCGGTGGTTGCAGAGATTGTTGGAGCGCATGCGCAAATATATAGAATCAGTAAGACCCTTGAAAAATACACAAAGCAATTACAAAAAAGATTTTGTAGTCAAAGGCAACCAAAGACTTTTTGAAAGCTACCCATCTGCAACAAAATCTCAGTTACAAAATTAGAAAATAAAGAATTGGTGAATTGGCATCCATGGTCTACCAGAAAGGGACCAGAGAGTCTCCAAATCCAGACCCGTCGGCTACGGAGCCTTTACGCCATAGCTACGTTCACCATTTCTTTCATCCCTCTCCTCCCCCTTAGAGCAACCTTACCTTAATTATGTCCGGATGGCTGGAATTTTTATATCCTGTAGCAAATCCTAGTTCTGGCCAGTCCAGTTCATCCAACAGAGCTTCCAGCTTTGTGATGATGCTACTCTGGTGAATGCAAAATAAGAAAAATACTTATTCATGGGGTTCGTAAGTTTTTAATAGTCAAAATATTATAAGAAGTTTTCAAAATGGATGCTAACATGCGTGAAAATAATGTAATTTTACTGAAAAAAAAAGGATTTTAACAAATAGAAGTTCATGTTAATGGAAACCAGCTTGAACATGTTGATAATCATGTCTATCTAGGACAGCAAATTTAAATAGCAAAGACATATCTGAAAAAATTGTTTCAACAACAAAATGAGCAGACAAGAAAAGTTGACATACAATTGAATATGCTAAGAACATAGAATGGCAATGGACAACCACATCGATCGGTTGACAAATAATCGCTGGGAAATACGGTAATTGACGGGTAATACGGCACCTGAAGAGAATCAAGAGGTCAACAGAATCTGTTAAACTAATGAAATCATCAAATTCTGCAGAAATACATAGCAGCAAATAACAATGGATAGAGAATAGCGGAAGACAGACACTTGGGGAGGTTTTTATTCAGTAATGGAAAGAAAACGACTAATAACGATCATAGAGGATGTTTTGAATGAAAAGTATAAAACTTTGGACATAGGTAAAACAAGGAATTCTGAACAAAAAATGATAAATGAAAAGTTTGTATAAAATGCTGGAGCATGGATTAATTAAAAAATAAGTACATAAAACATTTTCAAGTTAGAAAATTATTTAAAGTGCTCCATTATCGAGATTAAATGATTTGACTTTCAATATTTAATTCACCTTATTAGGTATAGTGGGGTTTATCCACGCCTCTGGAAAATGAAAATGCGCTCCGACAGAATCCCCCAGATAGATGAGTCCTTTGGATTGACTACCTTCGCACAAGATCTCCTCCCAAGGTCTCCCACTTGCTGGATCCACCCCCGAAATTCCGTTACAATTTGCTAGAAATTTTTAATAATAATATGCAATATTAATTAATATTCAATAAATGGAAAGATGGATAATACATGTTTGGGGGTTGGATGAAGGTGAGCGTCGGTGGTCACTAGTTTGTGGTGATCGATGGATTTAGGGTCACCACCCGTCATGTGACGGGAATTCTCCAAACTCGTGAAATGTTTGATGATTTTAGTCGCTCGATAAAAAAATTACAAGTTATACATAATTATGGTAATAAAGACAATGATAGATGATAGATACTTGACGGACAAGGCCTTCGGTCTACGCCGGGGGTTGCTGAGAGACTGACATGCCCGTATAGGGCGTTGACTAGTTTTTATATGTTTTGCGAGCAAAGAACTCTCTTGAAGTCTAGCTGTGTGTGTGCTGCTGACAATGCGATGACCTGTATAGACTTGTGTTCCCTGCTGTGCCTCGGTTTTGTTTATGCGGCATTCTCGCCACGTTTGTGTGTGACTTAGATTGGTGGTTATGTATGTTATGAGACGCCATATATGTACACAGAAAAGTGCATATAGGACATGTCCCTTTATTTTTATACATACAGTATATGGCTTGTGGGAAAGATGTATACAAACCTACTAGACACACAGTATAATCATGAAACTATTTGAAAATGTCAGTTACAACAAAAAGCACCTTCCACCCCAATATTATCATCAAATAAAAACAGAATTTACAACTACTACTACTTCTTATTAATATTATTATAATATTTATTTGTATATAATAATATTTATTCATTCGATTCTATTTTGTACTATTTAGATGAATGCATATTTATACTTTATAACTGCAATACTTCTTCTCTATACACGAGTCTGTGACTCTGAGTCTCTGACTTACGTAGAGGTAGTAGAATAAATAAACTTTGTTATTTTAAAAAATTTAATAAAAATTAAATGGTAAATT
This sequence comes from Agrypnia vestita, assembly GCA_016648135.1. NCBI lineage: Eukaryota > Metazoa > Arthropoda > Insecta > Trichoptera > Phryganeidae > Agrypnia > Agrypnia vestita. The sequence continues at coordinate 8,184 of JADDOH010003949.1, read as the reverse complement.
ATATTAATTTATGCAAAAAGAACTAATTAAAAAAAAGAATAATGATGACACAGTCAATGGAGCCTCATTATAACGCATCCCAGTTTAACGCAAATTCTGTATTAATAATGACTGCATTCAAAACATTTTTTTTGGAAATTGCTGCCTTTGCTTTTATGCCCCACACATATGAAAATAAAAACATACTTGTATTTTACGCAATATCATCAACACTTATAACAAGACATCACCTCTGATAATGGACCCTGCAATGGGATCCGAAACTTCGGCCAGAAAGGTCGTAGAAACATGGCAGAATATCCCAGAAAACTCAAACATACTACCTGTTTTAAATAAGAATAATAGTAATAGTACTCTTTTCTGTTTATTTTGTCATTTCAGTTCAAATTTAAAATATGCGCGACACACAAAAGACCTTCTCAAAAAGGTTTAAATAATGCATTGGAAACAGGAAAATGTATCTTTTGCCAATTGACATTAAGCAAACAAATCTTAAGGTCACATTAGAAAAGTAAAATAAAATGTGTTATCTTAATGAAATCTTAAGATTTATTTGATTGCGTTTTGGGTCTCATTAAACCGGTTGATCAGCTAATTTGTAATTTAGATTACAAGTGTTTACCTGAGAATATTTAAAACTAGCGGCCCCTGCCCGGCATTTCATGGGATTCAGAATTCTTTAGAATTTAAAATAAAGGAGGTAGTATAAATGAGTAATTTGTTGGTCTAGTGGTTGACCCTCGCCTAGTGATACAGTGGTCGGTGGTTCAAGCCCCATTCCAGGAAACCAGCAAGTTAGCCTTACTTTCAAAGTCCAGGCGTTTGTTTACCTTAGTTTGAAAACTGTAAGAATGTGTGTGACACATATTCTGTGTTTGCATTTCTATTAAAAAAAAAACAAAAACAGTACTGGAACACCGCACGCAGGCCCCAAAGAGCTTGTAAACCCCCAGTACATATATATATTTATAGTAATATACATATTTTTCAATACATCGAATAAAAGAAAACAATATCTCACTGTCAACTTTTGGATCCAGTTCACGTTTTTGGGCACCGGGATAAATTTTCCGATCCAGGTCATCACAATCCTTTCCTTTCCAATCAGAACCTCTGAAAATTGTGGAAAAAGGTGAGCATTGTATATTTACTATTGTTGCGTTGAACTCTTACAATATTCTAAATTATGTTAGTTATAGCTAATAATTAAAGTAAATAAAAAAAAATAATTTATTTTTGTGTTGAATACATTTTCTTTAAAACAGAGATGTCGACAATGCAGGAAAAATTATTTAGTGCCATTTGACCAGATTCATGGAATTATTATATTTTGTAGTGTAGTCCTCATCAAAAGGTGTAAATGACAACTCATGACTCAACGTTTATCATTTAGTGTTGATGAGAGGCACTGTGATGTGTGTCTTGTACACAGATTAGTTTATTTTAAACTGAAATGCCCGTTTAAAACTGAGAAAGAAAATGACAGCCTGGTGAGGTTTGTGATGGTTGGCAACGTGGAGTGACCCAGAGGTCAGGTAAGTACCCCCACTGGGCCTAACTAGTGAAGAAATGCAACAGGCATTGTTCTTGTAGCAGCGCTGAGAACTACAGGATGCAGAGACCAACGCAGGAGTACCCACAGATGAGTCATTGAGAGACTCCTTGAAGTTCGCCGTCCTCAGTCGTGAGGAAATGACTTGGAAGAAAAAAAGATGAGAACTCTTAATAGCAAATAGCAGAAAAATTTCAATTAAAATTCAAATAATAAAATTGAAAATTACGCGGCCATGGTTATTGCGGCAAAATTTGCCATGTTAATTCGCTCATGGCATTTAAAAGATCAATGGGTAATTTAATCTGGATAGTTAATTGGTTTTCTATTATACATTAAATAAATATTTAATTAATATAATTACACATACCTTGCAGAACTGATGAAACTAAAACCATCCCCATCTATGTCAACAGCGGGTTTCAAGTCATGATACGTCCCTAGAAACACATCACAAATCTGCTTGAAGACTGGCATGGCACAAAAGTCAACGATCGGAAATTTTTCGCTGTTTTTGGAATGCAAATTGTCCTGCGTAAAATGGTTTGGCTTATATTTGTCAGTCTTTCTATCTCGAACATATTCTTTTAAACTATAATGATGGAGTCCTCGCAGTGTGTTATGAACATCGTATTCAATCATAATTTTCTGAAATTAGTTAAAGAATTTTTTTAATTAGAATATATGTACCAATATGATTAAGAATATAAAATTTTAAAATCCTCACCTCGAGAAGTTGGTAATTTTTTTTAAATGACGCGTGCGGTTTCGGAAACAGGTGACAAAATTGCTCCCCCGGATCCAGATGGCAGGATCGTAAAGCGTAACAAAACACATCCGGAGTAAACAGCTCTAAAACACGCCTTCAATTCAAGAAATATTAGTTCAAAGCAATGTTCCATATAAATTGTGCACATATACCAATATAGTCCGTATACAAAAAATACGGGGTACACAAATTTTAACAAGTTGCCAACAACATCGTATAAACCAAGCCTTGTGAGATGTGTTCAAATAATATTGAACCTTCATTTTTCCAACCCAAACAAATGAAGCACGGGATGTGTCCTTTGTTGGAGATGTGTAGGGAACACTCATGCACATGCGTGAATTTTTCCTGCCTGCAGAAAGCTTCAGACGCTGGCAGTCAGCCAAGTCAGAGAAGTGTAGTTAAAGCCCTCGCATTTTCAATTTTCGTGAAATGACGGAACAACTCAAGTAGCGATATTGCATTAAATTTGGCCAAAAGCTTGGGGAACCATTCGCAAAATCTAACAAGCTAGAGGAGGCGACTGATTGATATGAGCATTTCAGGATAAAATAGTGGTACAATCCCTTCAAAGATGGCTGCATATCAGGGAACACCGAACCGGCAGCTGGTAGGTCTTCAACAAGTCGAAAGAACAATGTGATTGACCAAGAACGGACTTTGGTCATGCAGGATCATTGCATCACAGTCTGACATCTTGTAAACAAGGTGAAGATAGGCATTGAATTTAATAATAAATAAATAAATAAATAATGTTTATTCAATGTTCAATGTTACAAATGTTTACAGTGTTTACAAAATTAAATTAAGCTTTTTTCATTGTTGCTGAGTGTCTTGGCAGCAACTAAACACTAAATTGATTTGACGCCCTGCCTGCTACACTAGTAATTTACTGTATTATAGCAGACAGTGCTCTTCCAGTAGTATAATGTTCAAGAATATTTATTATTTATATAACATTTGTGAATAAATCTTATTGCCAATTAAAATTAAGTAATAGTAATAATTAAATGTTTACAATTTAATAATGGTGTTAATTAATTCTATTATAGACAAAGGAAAAAAAATGATCTGAATAGGATATTAATAAAATAAAATAAAACAATTAAAAGTATTTAAAAAGATGACAGTAAATGTTCTTGTAGGAATAGTATATTTTAAATTTAGTTTATATCATGGCTTTTAATAGGTTTTGGGCATGCTTCCTTCCCTTTTCATGCAGCCAGAGTTTCACTATAGAAGAAAAATACGCGAGACTATGGCTACATGTTTTAAGTTTAATGTTAAGAGTATTGAATGTTTTTGGTGCTTGGAAGAGGTGAAATCTTTGTGAAAATGTTTTTTTGAATTTTGGTACAAGATAGTTGCAGTTCACCTGTGCCCTTGTTGAGTGTGAGTGAGTTATTTGTTGGTGATCTTGTTTATGTCGGAAAATTAATTTGTATGTTTAATTTTGATCCAGCATTTAGGTTTGAAGAGAGTGTCCGCAATATTTATGCCAAAGCTCCTAACGATGGAGAAGAAGCAACTCGCAATCGCACGGGACAGTTGCTGGAAAAACAGTGACCCCAACTTCCTAAACAATGTGATCACTGGCAATGAGGTTTACTCATGTTGGAAACATCTATTATCCCCGAGGCCAAAAAAGCACGGCAGGTCCGCAACAAGGCCATGTTGACTGCTATCTTTGACTTCTGTGAGGTGGCACATCACGAGTAAACATCACTATCGAAGAGTACTACCAGGAGATCCTTCGCCGCCTTCGTGATACTATGCAACACAAATGACTGGACATGTGGGCAGTGACAAGTTGGGAGCCAATTTGAATAAAGATAAGGTACTATGCTGAATGTGACGGCCTAGTACACTATTCTACAAGATGCGTTCCAGAAGTATTTCCAATGGCAGAACCGCCGGGAAAGTTGTAAACATTACCAAGGGGACGACTTTGAAGGATATTAGAGTAAATACAGTGTGTATGAATAAGTGTGTTTCTGCCAACAAAATGTTTTATATTTTTTGAACACATCTCGTATACTGTGATAAGCTCTAAGTTTTTGTTTAATTAATTATATTAAATAATAAACCAAAATTACCCTAGATTTATAACATAGAACTGAATTTTTTCTCAGGATATCCAAAAAAGACAAGAAAAAACAACAGTCAATTTTTATTACTTTATACATATTGATGATTATGGATTGTTTCCCTGATAGAATGTAGAAAAATATTTGTTTTAAAATATAATAAAATTTATGCTAGATATATTGTGTATCTAACTAATAATGTAATTGTTAGATACACAATGATAAGGTTCCGAGATTCTAGAAGCTTAGTAGAATAAGACAGCTATTTAAAGGAAATAGGCAATAATATCAAACACTTCAGAAAAGTCAAGAATGTTCTTAGGTTTTCATGGCCACTCAGAATATTCTGGTTTGTGTCTTCTGGGGTATTATGCTGTGTTATTACTTATTATTATAATGTCAGACAGAAAGGTCGTAATAACACGGCATAATACCCCAGAAGACTAGTATTTGAGATTATTGCCTATTTCCTGAGCTGGGATTTAGATCTTAATAAAAGGAGACTGCAAAAAATGATTGTGGCAAAGTGAATCTCGCAAGAAGTTAACAAAAGACTGTTAGTGATTATATTTTTAAATATAATGTAGAAAAAAATATAAAAGCAAAAATTGCAAGAGTTAGGGACATAACTTCTGCATTGAGCTGTAATGTTTATGTCGATGACCTATTGACTAGTTTTTGGCAATAACATCCTTTTACTGGGTGACAAGCCATTAAATTTAAAAAAAAAAAAAAAACTTCTGACGAAGCTGATGAACAAATAATTATAGTAAACAATGGTCATACTAATACCTACAAATTAAAGATTTGATTCTGAGAAAAAATATTATTCAAGTCTATTATCATTGTGCAAAGTCTTCAAGTCATAGCATTACTTCAATTAGAGTTTGGTTCCAAAGACTAATGTGAGGAAAGAGGCAAGATTGTTGAAACATGTATTGTACTTAATCGAATCCAAATGTATTAAAAATAAAATTATACCTAATTCTCCAACCTAATTAATAATTGTAATACATAATAATAAATAAGATTAATTTATAAAAAATATATATTTTTAAATTTACACTTACTTGTTGGTAAAAAAGGGTTCTAGTTTTTTTAGTGTTTCATAACATGGTGCTCGAAATAATTTTGGTAACCTTTTACACAAATGTTTTGCACTATCAAAAATAGCGATTCCTTTAATGTAGGCATCTTGTTGCACTATACCCGTGACTACAGTGCAAACTGAAAATATTATTTTAATGTGACTATATATGTAAATGTAACATTCAAGCATAGAAATGGTTAGTTACAAAAATTGCAAATATCTAGGTTTTCAAGAGAAAATGCATTTTTCTACAAATTTTAAAAATTAAATACTTTAAAACTTACCCGCACAATTCATACCCCCATTTACACCCCGAGCATTGCAAATACTTACACACGCAATTATTAAAATAAAAACTCTGATTAATATATTCATTTTGCGAAAAACATGTACATATAATTTAATTACGCTCCGCGCAGATGCACTGTACTACCTAGAATGTGGATGAAAATAATGTGCATCTACTTTTATACATCATCCGAGTGACAGCTTTTTTTATGAAAAATAAAATGAAATTAATTAAAACCAGTTACGCTTCGATCTTCGTATGTTATAAAATAAAAACACTGATATATATTACTGTTTTAATTCTCAAAAGTTTTAAGAAACACGAATACTCGTCCAGCAAATAAATAATTGTAAATTAAATTAGGTATGTTTTGTTCGTATTGACTTCACTATTCCTTCTAATCTACTATAACTATTATTATACAATTACTAATACATATCACATTTCTACAGCGATGATCCAACCAGAACAATTTGAATAAATGTCAAAGTCGAAATTAAAAAAAAAATCTAATGTTGACGATTAATGATACTATGTTGTCAGGTACATGGGCCTAAAAGTTCCTACGAATCGAAAATCCGTGAAACATGGAATTTGTCGATATAGTCCGTCTAACTTATCTGAAGAATGGCCAAATTTGGAACTAACGACGCCATATTGGATTATCTACAGCTGACAGACCTTTGACAGACTTTGTTTACAGAGGGGTTCACGACTGTTTCGATAGTTTTTTAAGAAAATTTTAGACTGTCACCATGCCAAAAACCATTAAAAGCGGTGTTCGGGAAATAATCTTGAAAATGCACACGTTTTTTGAAGAGGAACAACGCCTAAAAGCCCCAATTATACCGTTTGATTTTGTTCATAAATGTATTGCCGCCAATTGGCGCCGCTTCAGGTTAGTGCTGCCATGCAGTTATAATGATTTTCCCATACTTAGTTTTTTATTTTACTATTATACAATTTCTTCAGGTATTTTTGAATCGGCAATTTACAAAAAAAATAAAGAAGGTAAAGCGGCCGTGGAAATGGGCATTAAAATACCTACACCCGGAAAAAAAAAGGATAAGCGGAAAAATTGATATTGATGACTTTGATTTGGGAGTCATCAGGCGAAAGGTACACGATTTTTATACTTTTTAAGAAAGAGTTACCTACATTAAGTAAACTGCAAATGGTACTGAAAGAAAACATAAATTTTCAAGGATATTGTGAGATATAACGTAAATTACTGCATAAGCTAGGTTTTCGTTTTCGGAAGACTAAAAGTAACCGTAAGGAGCTTATAGAACGCAATGATATAATTAATATGTGCCATGAGAGCAAAATTCTTGTATGAGTTAAGGAAGAATGAAACTTATTTGAATCGGCGGCCAGTCATACATCTAGATGAAACATATATACATACCTCACACACAGCAGACAAATGTTGGCAAAGTGAAGATGTCGAAGGTGTATTCAAACCAGGTCAGTGCTTTATAATTGTCAATGCAGGAGGGGAAACTAACGTGTTCATTTGAATAAACATCTTTTTTTCAAAAATAAACTTTTTTATTTATGCACATTAAAGACTGGTTGCATCAACTTACTTTATAGCAATAGTTCATTTAAAGTACAGATTTTTACGAGAGCGAGTTGTTTGATCGGTGGAAAATGCAAAATATCTATGCTTTGAACGAAAGATTAATATAAACCAAGTTGATACAACGGCGCTAAACCGATTGATATCCTTAGGTGTTACTGAGTTAAACATGGCCCCTCAATACATAACCGACTTCTGCATTCCATTCTCCGCAAATAATAGACAACTAACACTTCGCTCAGCATCAACATCTAATACAAATAGGTTAGCTGAAGTAAATCGCGTCCACAAAACTAATTTCGGTGATCATGCTTTCGCGGTGGCTGGACCAAAGTTATGGAACAAACTACCTAATAAACTGAGACAAACAGACAGCTTACCACTGTTCAAAAAACAACTTAAGACGCATTTATTTAGACAATCCTATAAAAACCTATAAAATCTAACCACAACAACGCTAGCTAATGTTTTCCACTTATATTGTGCACTCCGCGAAAACACATAATTCTTTCAGGGACTCACAAACTATTATAGTACTCAATTTTAATTCCACTTCTTGTATGCCACCTAGTGAATAAGTAATAGTAAATAAGTTTTTTTTCTTTTCTAGCAGTAAGTTGTCTTGTAAGATAATAATTTCTCTGTGTAAAGCGCCCTTGAGGTGAGTATTTCGCGAAAACGGCGCTATACAAATTATTATTATTATTATTATGGAGGTCAGATCATTAGGTATGAGACACCGAATAAAACCGGCGCCACACTGCGCGGATCTTCCGCCGCGTCTCTTCTGTCTCATACAATATGCGCTTATTAAA
>JADDOH010003948.1:0-32593 GCA_016648135.1 Agrypnia vestita | reverse complement strand
CACAAGTACTTATCATACAGCCCTCATACATTTATTGATTTACCTGTCGTTTTTGAATTGGTAAGAAAACAATGTCATGACCAATACCAGATTTCAAGCTTTCACTTACTCCGAGGGACTGTACTGATATCTGTGTCTGCAATATTTATCTTGATGAATTTGCCACATCATAATTCTTTTTACAATTTTGGTGCAAAAAAACACAATTAGCCTTTTGTAGGTATTATTTGTTATGAAAACATTAATTTGATAATTTTATTTTTGATCGGATAGGCGGAGTGCATTGACAATATTTCTGGTGCATCCAAATTGTAGCTTGTATGGAACATTGTTGGAAAATATTATTTAGGTCTCAACACAGTAGGTAAACGGAAAAGTGAACAAATAATGAAATAAAACAATCAACTTTGTTTTTTTCCACTTATATTTAAGCCACTTGTTTCACTACATGTTTCGGAAACGTCCGTTTCCTTCATCAGGTGAATTAAGACTGAGGTATGTAGGAATGGTTGTCTGGTGTGTGTGTTGTGGATTCGGTAGAAGTGGAGGGGGTATCTAAGTGGTGGGAGATCGGGAACATTGTAAGAAGGGGTGATGTGAAGGGTTGTATTTGATTATTGATTATGTTATTTGTTGTGTTTATGTTTTTATGAATTTCAAGTGTTTCTAAATTATTTTGTTTAAGGCCGTATGTCTGTTTATGTAGGATACCCCCTCCATTTCTACCGAATCCACAACACACACACCAGAAAACCATTCCTACACACCTCAGTCTTAATTCACCTGATGAAGGAAACGGACGTTTCCGAAACATGTAGTGAAACAAGTGGCTTAAATATAAGTGGAAAAAACGAAGTTGATTGTTTTATTTCATTATTTGTTCATAATGGATTTCCACAAGGTAAACGCCGTAACATTCAATTACTTAAACGGAAAAGTGACTAAACTAACAACTGGGTAGTCCCAAGTCGGCTTTGTTGTCAAAATTACTGAAATGCAATAGATTAATTATTATAAACTATGATGGAAACAAATAAATAATATTTATATTATATAACAATAAATATTTATGTAATGGTGAAGATGCTTATTAAGGATGAAGGTACTTATACTATTTATTCACAAGTCTTTTTATTAAAGGAAAATCTCGTTAAAAATCCACAATATTTGCATTTCTCAAAATCAAATTGATAAATGCATCTCATCGCGAAAAATACAAAATATTCTGAAAGACATTTTCTCTGTCCTGTGTGGATTGATGTATGGGTGTCCCTGCCCCTAGCTTCATAAGGTTTCGTGGTACAGGCCCGTGTACATGATAATCCAGGTCACCTACAATGTAAACAATTCAAATCCAATTACTCTATTTGACAAAACACATAACTCCATCAAAAAAAATAAATTAAACAGCAAATTACTAAAAGCTTGATGAGATATTTGACATAAAATTTTAATTTATTTAGAAATATGTACATTAAATTTTTTTGGATAGCAAACATTTTAGGTTATGCAAATAAAATATTCACATTCAGTAATCATTCCTCGTTTATGACCACTTGAACATACGACCTGGAAATTTTCAACAAATATAACGATTATAATTTTTAAATTTTGGGGGATAGTCTTTACTTGAGGATAATTTGGTTATTATTAGGTCCTTACCTATGAAATTGTTGCTTTCTATCGGATAGTTTGAAGTTGGAGATCTTGCATTTGACTTAGAATTCCAAATTCAAATGAAGGTCATATCAAAGCTATGATATTCCTTTTTCAAAATAAGTTATACGTTTGTTTTCACGCTGTTTGTTTTTGGTTTGATTGCTTCCATTCTGGAAATTTTGATCTCATCAATCTTCGTGGACGACTGGAGACTACAGATGATACTGACGAATGAATACGAAATTGAGATTGTATCCGCTTCTATTATTGAGCAATGTAATGGCGAAAGCTGTAGTTAATTCATATCAGAATTAACTACAGCTTTCGAGGTCAGTGGCAGATAAAGATCCATTTTTGTAAAATTAGGAAAGTAAAAAAGCTGTATAATCTAATCAATCTGTATAAATGACCGTCTCAAAATCACAGGAGCTTTAACTTGAATCTCTCTTTGACAAAATAGCAATTTCATAGGTAATAACCTGAAATTTCCTAAAACTGATCATTATTTTCATGAACTTACAAGAAATCCCGCAAACGAAGTCATGAACCCTTCTTTTGTCAGTTCCCACATCCCACCATATTCTTCTTCATCTACATTTTGAAAAGTTGTGACATAAATATAAACAACTCCTGCATTTACCAGAGCAAACCTGCAAAATAAAACAAGTCAGGAATTGCTATCAAAAACTTAGTCATAAAAAAACATAATTTAAAATTCGACGTAATAAAATAATCCACCCACAACTTCAAGGCTTATATTTTCTTCTAAGCAGGTCTAATGTTTATGTTAGTTATGAGGTCTGCAAGGTGATGAACCAAGGTAAGAAGACAGTGGTTCGAGTACTGTTGGTGCCCATTAGGGATGGGCGTTGAATGGACGGACTAGTTGAAATCAACCGTTGACGTTGCATCGACGCGTCGACCGTTTACGTTTATCGCATGGACTAGTTGAATTCGTAGACGGTGGACAGCGGACGCCGTGGTCGGTGGACGATTCGAGATTAACGCAATGCAAAGCAACGAGCGAGAGCAAGACAAAACGTCTCCGTTTATTTCTCTTTTATCTCTCGCTGTCGACTTGTACATGCCATAGACGTCATAGACGGCTCGACGGGTAATTTCATTTCAACTCTAAAGTACACTACCATAGAGTGCAGATTTGTGTACACGAACTATGACTAGAGATTTGAAATTTGAATACATGCGTAGGGCGAGATAGGCTTAATAAGCTATTATCTATTATTTTTTTACTTGATTTTTTGTGATGTCACGTGCGACGATTCGGTGAATTCCCAATTTTACGCTGTATAAAATAAAACAATTCTGTTTAATTATTTTATTTTTTATTGAACTATTATTAATTAACAGGCCGGCTAGATATTTTTCTAAAATCAATATTTTATTCGATCGATCTCGACTTCTTATATCTACCTGAAAAGGGATGCTAAAATTTAATTATTGTGTTATTTCCTTACTTTTCAACTTTAGCATATAAATGATATAACTTGTAGGGAATAAAATTTTCTATACCTAACTATGGTCCTTATTCAGGAGTCCAACATTAATTATTATATATGTAATATAATCTTGAATTTAGGTTTAATTAATTTTTATTAAAAATTCCCTATTTTCAACTTTAAAGATAAAAAAGTAAATCTATTATAATTTTGTTTACACCACTTTTTATTGGTTTTTTACGTGTTTCGGGAACAATGTTCCTTTTCTCAGATTGAGCCTTAAACTAAAGTTGACAAATAATACAGATATATTTATTTATTAATAATGTCACCACAAAGTGAAAGCCTGACTTTGAAAGATGTATTCTTCAATAAATTTCTAGATAACATCTCAAATGTAAAGTATTTTTAAATTATGTATTTATTTATAAATTTATAGATAATAAATAAATGTAAAGTATTTTTTACCGCACCTCATAACTGGCGCCTTTATTACGCAAAATCATTGTTTCCTTCAATTTTATTTACTCACATTTTAATGCTTATACCCAATACTTTCACTGCTTATATATGTAGTTTATATTTATATTTTACTGCTAACACCTGATACTGCTGTGTATACCTACTTCTTTCTTTGTTATAAATAGAAAGAAGTACATAAAACAATATGCAAAAGCCTATAATGTGCGTAAACAAATAAATAATAAAATATTTATTTTTACAAATAAGCACAAGTAGCGGTTCTACTTTCCCCGAAACTATATTCCTTCGAACTTCTTTAAATTTTAAAAATTAACGTCATAAAAATAGCCAACGGCTGAGCCGTCGAGAAGCGTCGCGTTGAACCGTAGACAGTTGACCATCGTCCCGACGTTTAGATAGAACGTCCGGGACGTCCGCGTAACGAAGTTGACGCATCAACTAGTTGACGAATTCAACTAGTTGATCGTCTCGTCGATGGATGGACGTGGACGGTCTCGTTTCGTCGACGGTAAATACGTCGACGACCCATCCCTAGTGCCCATAGAGTAGCGATAGGGTGGGGGCATTTAAAAAAACTTTATTTTAATTAAATAATAATATAACAAAAAATAAAAAACCTTATTTTAATTAAATAATAATATAACAAAAAATAAAAAAACTTTATTTTAATTAAATAAAAAATCATAAATGCAGTAATAATCCAACTTACAGAAGTAGTCCGATAAATCCTACCAATGGGACAACACCCCAAGCAAGTCCTAAAATAATGCCGAGGCCTTGTCGCGCCCAGTAAATTACGTCTAGAAATTCGTCCTGAAAAAAGAAATACATATTACGCATGAGCATTGTTTATTCATCATACAGAACTTTAACCACCTTATGCCTACAGATCTACGTGATACGCACACCTACTATGAACTGGCAAAATATAAACCCCTTAAGTAACGGCTGGCGGCAAGTGATCATGAAAATACCCGGAATAATTTTGTTGCCACAGGTACAAATGGCTTTCACAAATATTTTCCTAACAAGTTTTTATTTAGACTGCTTTTCGTGCATATCTCTTAGTGTTTATCCCGAAATTATATAACATTAATTTCTTGCGACATTTTGTCTAAATTCATCTAAATTATTCAATCATATTTATTTATTTAGTGTTTGAAAAACATATTCTTTAGTAGTATTTGTATCTTCAAATGTACTTTTATTAGGTTTTGTGTGATTATAGTTTGTTTATTGAGTTTTAATCGGACATTTTTGTGTTTGGGTTCAGAAAGCCATGTGTTAACCACTGTTAATAATGTAAATTATGACAATTATAAATTTTAACGTGCCTTTTATAAAATATGTTCCAGCGAAAATTGTTAAAAAAAACTGCACATTTAAGGTAAGGCACATAAGTTCGCATCGAAAAAAATCAAAGATATTTTGGTGACCTATAGATATGGAAGAATAATATTTTGGTGACCCGTAGATATGGAAGAACATTAATATTTTGGTGACTTGACCAAATATGAATGAAACCGCATGCCAGCAACACTTACAGTGGGCACAAATTATATATTATTTTTATTTACATATAATCACTTTTTTACACTTAGCTTATAACGCCCCACTAGTTGAAACCTATTCTGGAGCACTTATAATTAACAATTTAATTGTTTTTTTTAATCTTGGTTGAATCAAATTATATAATATAAGAAAAAGAGTAACATATAATAAAATACAAAAGAAAAAATATATAAAAGATAGGATCAAATTATATAATATGTAATTATAAATTATAATTAAAAATATTAGAGTAGAAGTCTGAAAATTTCATCTTTACTACACCTGGAAAAGAACTATACAATATTTGATACTTTACACCCGCTTACAGAAGTTGCTAGCAAACAGCACTATGGCCAGTCTTAGCTTAGAAACAAAACATAATATTTAACATGAGGAACTTTACTTCCACAGATCATGGCTCGGGGTTACAATCCAAAATATAGAGTAATGAAAGTAGACTGAATGCGGTGGAAATGCCATCACTAAGGTGCTTGTATGGAAAATCTTTGGTCAATAGAGTGAGGAATGAACAAATTATAAGTGAATGTAATGCTGGCTGTGGTGTGGTAGAAAGAATAAAGAAAGGAGTGCTGAGATGGTTTGGTCGTGTAGAACATATGAGTGAGGAAAGAATGGTTAAGAAAATATATAGGGCAAGTGTAGAAAGTAACAGGAATAGAGGCCGTCCGCGAAAGACCTGGCATAATCAAATTGGACAAGTATTGGATGATGGTCCTGTTAAAAGCCTCGACAACCGTAGAGCATGCATGAGAAGATGGATGAATGTAGCCGAAGCGAGCATGCATGAGATGTATGAATGTTCAATTCTGTTTTATTTTGAAATCAGGACACTCAACTATACCGTGGATACTTGCTCTCAGAAGGATCTTGGATTTAGCTATCTTGATCATATATTAGAAACATCCAGGAACAGAAAAAACTAAATGAAGGAGGCTCACAACACATACAACTAGCTCAATCACCACATTTTCAAATGCAGATAAGGAGAATCTTAAACAACTCTGTATTTATCTCTACCACATAATTGAATGATTTTTTGTAGCATTTTATTAATTATAATAAAAAATGTATACATTACTGCGATTTTTTAATTAAAATGATTGTGTTTAGAATTAAAAGGAAAATAATTTTCTCTTTTTATGTTAGACAACATTCAAAATAAGGAGAATTAAATCGCAGGAGCAATTAGCGAACGGGTGAGTTACTATATCTGGGAGGCCTACTATCAAGATATATGTTACAAATTTTGATTAATATTAAAATTAAGGGCGAAACCTAAATCTACATGATCGTGAGAGAGACAAGGCAAATCCTAATCACATAGACCAATTTGGTGCATACATACGCGAAACCAGCGTTTACATATGTATGATCAATGAAAATTACCTTATCTGGCCATTCTGATTTAGTGGTCACTGCTCTAGACCAAACTGATGCGATTTCCGATGATTTGTTATGGCCATTTCCTTCGACGGTTCTGGTTTTCGTTAACATCATGGGAAATAAAATACCTCACGAACTGACACTACTGACAGTAACGTGACAAATCATTGACATAAGACCATAGATAAGAGAAGACTGGTAAATGGAGTAAATCATAGACAAGATAATAATAGAGTAAATAAAATAAAATTAAAATAAAAAAATCTTTTTATAGTCCGTCCAACTTATCTGGAGAATAAAGGAGGGCGTCCCAATCGTTGTGGTACTGCCCATAGTGTAAAAATTATCTAATTTGTAGGGAATTTTATGCAAATTCGTTTTTTCTTAAACAAGTTATTAAGCAGTATACGACACGATAAAAAACAAAAAATGTAAACTAACGTACAAATAAATTTATCAAAATATACATTCGTAAAATACACAACGTCACAAAATGGCGTTTTTTCAAAATCAAAGAAAAATACAATTTTCAGGAAAAAAAAACAAACAATAATAATTCTTTTAGGCCGGCGCCACATTACGCAGATCTTCCGCCGCGTTTTTTCCGTTGTGCCAAATCGGCAAAGCAAATAGATCGACCGATCATCCGCGTAGTGTGTTTAATAAGCGCATATTGTATGGAAAGAAATGTAGCGATGTTCCACGACAGAAGAGACGCGGCGGAAGATCCGCGCAGTGTGGCGCCGGTTTTATTCGGTGTCTCATACCTAATGATCATGACCACCATGTTTAACTCAGTAACACCTAAGGATATCAATCGGTTTAGGGCCGTTGTATCAACTTGGTTTATAGTAATCTTTCGTTCAAAGCATAGATATTTTGCATTTTCCACCGATCAAACAACTCGCTCTCGTAAAAATCTATGCTTTAAATGAACTATTGCTATAAAGTAAGTTGATGCAACCAGTCTTTAATGTGCATAAATAAAAAAGTTTATTTTTGAAAAAAGATGTTTATACAAATGAACTCGTTAATGAATTATGTAATAAAAAGTATAAATAATAAAAATTCTATGTAAAAAATTATCGAATAAAATATGTTCTAAAACTTTTCTCATCTTACGGCTTCTAATTCAATTTTTCCACTTATCCTTGTTCTTTTTTTTCCGGGTGTAGATATTTTAATGCCCATTTCCACGGCCACTTTACCTTCTTTAACTATTTTGTAAATTGCCGATTCAGAAATACCTGAAGAAATTGTATAATAGTAAATAAAAAACTAAGTATGGTAAAATCATTATAATTGCATGGCAGCATTAACCTGAAGTGGCGGCAATAAGTCTATGAACAAAATCAAACGGTATAATTGGGGCTTTTAGACGTTGTTCCTCTTCAAAAAACGTGTGCATTTTCAAGATTATTTCCCGAACACCGCTTTTAATGGTTTTTGGCATGGTGACAATCTAAAATGTTCTTAAAAAACTATCGAAACAGTCGTGAACCTCTCTGTAAACAAAGTCTGTCAGCTGTAGATAATCCAATATGGCGTCGTTAGTTCCAAATTTGGCCATTCTTCAGATAAGTTAGACGGACTATAGAAGGACTATATGGTATTTCATCCACAGATAAATAATAATAATATAGGGCAGATGGTCCGGTTTTGGCAACGTGGATATTCTAAGGTTCATAGTTAAGACCATGATAAGACAAAGAAAACATATTTGTTATTTTATTTTTGTCAAACGATTCTTTGACATCTGTGTTTGGTTTTTCTTTCTTTAAGTATCGGTTGAAGTTCTTGGTGACATTTATGAAAATTAATTAAAGTAATCAATGTATATATAGATGTCTCACAGAAAGTAATTCCCTGTAACAAAAATCCAGTTCTGTTCTGAAAAAAAAAAATTTTTTTGGACATACTCAAAAATATTCTGAATTAATTAAAGTGTTAGCAAAAGCAATAAGAACCCGCGCGTAAGTAATATAAAAAAATTATATAAAATACTTAGGAAGAATTATAGATAATAAATTAAACTTTTCACTGAACACTAATTATGTAACAAACAAAATAGCAACTTCTGTGATGTACAGTAGCCGGCAAACATCTTGAAATTTTACGGCGTAGTGGGGGGAAGTTTGCACATGTACCATTCCACCAAATAGACCCAAATTTTGTCTTCTGCGCATGCCTCGACTACGCCAAAAAATTTCAAGAAGTTTGCCGGCAACTGTACAGTGGGATGAAGTTGCATGTGAGGCTGCCAGAGGATATTAGAGATGAAAAAATATGAAAATTTTTAAGAAAAAACTAAGAAAGTTTGTGGTACGTACTTTTGATTAGAAATATATTTGATATTTTACATATTTATAAATGATATTTTACAATGTATATATTAAGAAATATAAATTTAATTATATTACCTATTTTAAGAATAAATAAAAAAAAAAAAAAAAAGTTTTTAGTCATACAGTCTGTGTTCGTGAATCAATTTGGCTGCTTGAAACAAAGCCCTGGGAACATTGTTTTAAAGTTATTTCAAAACCTCGTTTATTTCTTTGTGAAAAAATTCCACATGGCCTTAACTGGCACAGCAATCTTACTTTTGTTTTAGTTTCTAATATAGTAGAATAGTTTTGGTCACTTTCATTGCAAAACATTATTAATTAGATATTTACTATAGTATTCAGATTAAAAAACCATGGCACCAACTAACATAAAGAAGAAGGTAATTGAACAAGCATTAACAACAATTAATTCACCTAGAGTACCTGGAAAGTAAGATTCAACCAGATATACTAAAAGATTTCCAAGATTTTATCAAAATGATTTGGATTGGACTGGTTGTGCTGAAGCAGCAATACTATACACAGTTTGGATTGCTTTTCAAGACGATAATTCAGTTCCGCAGTTAATAAGAGTACGATCATCGGATGAGTCGAATACTTTTAATGCACTTTCTCAAAAAGTATCCTCAATAAGACTCAGCTACCTATTGATGCATCAACCATTGATTTTAATACAACTACTACAGTGGATCCAATAAGTAATGTCCAGCAAGAAGTACCAATTCAAGAATAACCATTTCAAAAACAAATTCATTTGCACTTAAATGATCTAGTTCAGCAGCTTCAACAACTGACGTTCAGATTTCCACTCAAGTAAAGTCATATCTGTGCCACGTAACAATATTTATCTTGGCTCTTCATCATTAATTATTATTACTCCAACCATCAACATCGTAGGTTTAGATATAAATTGTGTAGACTGACCAGAGAAAGAAAATAGTAATACTACACGTTAAGTAGAATATATTCCTTCTGTAATAACATCTAAGAAATGCTAGGAGATAATGGCAGCTAAAGAAGCAGAAAAAGAAGGACAAAAACGTATTAGAAAAGATACAATGAAGAAAAAGAAAAGCTGGTAGTTTGGACAAAAGAAAAGAAAGCTCACAGACGGGGAACAGTTGATAGATTTTTAAAAAATAGCTCAGAAATGAGGATTAGATTCCAGAATCATGACCAGTAGGAATTAAAGAATTAAGGTACAGATACACAATCTTATTTTGCATTATTATTATACACAATCTCATTAGCATACTCAAAACTAGCATACCCTAACACTGTACACACTTGCTCATTATTAGCATCCTTATTTTAAGCATGCTCAAAGCTAACAATCAAACACACATGCTTATTACTGGCATGCTCTTGTCATGGAATAGAGGGGAACTCTATTCAAAATTGAAACTTTGCAAATTGAAATAGAAAATTCAAGTGAACCAATCAAAATTGAAACTTTGCAAATTGAAATAGAAAATTCAAGTGAACCAATAAATCAAAACAGTTCGCGGGTTTAATCAAGCACACTTGCTTATTACTAGCATACTCTTGTCATAGAATAAAGACGCTCTTGTTCAAAATGGAAATTTTGCAAACGGAAACAAGAAATTCAAGTGAACTAATAAATTAAAACAATTCCCGAGTTTCCAACCGCACATTTTTGATTTTAGTTTTTATAATTTTTATTGTATGATTTGAATCATTCATGTCTTTCAATAAAATTTCATAAACATTATTTCTTCCTATATTATTTTTACACAGCGGTGACTGAGTATTCCATAGACATTCGTGATTCCTATAAGACACGAAAAGTAATGTTTTGTCATCTCCCCAACGCCGCATATTTTTTTTTATCTGTCGCGAACTGAGAAGATCGCATTGATAATCGATACTAGCCGCGAATGACATTAGCATGCTCATAAGCAAGCCTGTTTACACATGCTCAAAAGATACCCCTTCTCATGGTGAATGACTTTAGCATGCTCATAAATCAACCGGCGGTTGATTTTTGAGCGTGCTAGTAATGAACATGCTCATTACTAGCAATGTGCGTACACACATGCCACTAAATAGCAATGGCTAAAGAAGGTCAATACTGCGCATGCTCATGTGCCTCTATTAAGCATGTGTATCAGCACCTTTAGATAGAAGTTCAAAAAAACGAGACTAGGAATGTATTAGCAGAATTCAATAGTAGTAAAAATATTTTACGCTATTACGTTGGAAGATTATTCGTGAAAAAAAATATGATAACTGTGAAATTAGTTATCTCAGGAAAGTATAAGTATGGCATAAGTTACCCCATTCTTTAGCTACAGGTACAACAAGTAAATTATAATAAAACTCGTAATTTTTATAGGTTTCTATTTTAATATTAAGAAACTTTATCGCAACCGAAATGGCAAAAACTAGATGAAAAGTGGCCAGATTTGACAATTTGAACATATTTTTGATATTTGAAGTTATCTTCTTTTGGCATATTTAGGCCCGGTTGTTTCAAGTTCGATCAAAGTAAGCGGTCGATAAAAGCATAGATTTTTACGAAAACGGATCATCTGATTGGTGGAGAACGTAAAATTTTAGTTTAAACTCTACGCTTACTTTGATCGAATTTGAAACAACCGGGCCTTAGGGTGAAATTTCTTTTGCAATGAAAGTTGCGCAGCGTGTGCATTGTTGCGAAAATTTGTGTAGTGGGGATGCGAGAAGTGCGCGCGCAATTCACCATTAAACTATCAAAAATTTGTTCACTTGAAATTAGAGTTCCAGTAATATAAATAATGTACCGTTCAAAGATTTGACAGATACTTCGTGGAGCAACATTATAATTTAAAATATGTTTTATTTTACGTTATCTACACCTGATGATGAGATGGACTGCTCCTCTCGAAACTATAGTAGTAATTTCATATTGTGTGTGTGTATTACAAAGTAAAATAAAACATATTTTAATTAAAATAATGTACTTTCGACCATCTTCAATCGAGTACCAATCATAAAGATGCTTAATTCAAAAGCTGACGAATGATTGGTTATTGAATTGAAAATTATAACTGTTCATTGAATTAAGATTTTAGAATTTAATATTTTACAAAAACGACGTAATTATCTGATATTCGTATTCAAAACAAAAAAAACCCACATTCATTCATTCAACATTCAATGCGGTTGTCAAAGTTGTATAGTTTCGAAACTTTTGAATACGTAATCGTTTTGGGCCGAAAATCGATAAAACGTGAAAGTGGATAGTATGCACTTTTTTGAAAATGCACACGTTTTTTCATTCGTAGCATTGTATATCTGCGTTGATAAATATCTCCGAATCGTCGATTAGAAGCCATTCATCTCTTAATTTGACTATTATAAACCGATAGTTACATTTATACCACTTTAAAAAATATTAATAATTAAACTAAATAAAAGTGTTATCAATTATATTTATCATATCCCTAGTCATTGTAATAATAATATACAATCACGCCAATAAAGTATAACGTCTACTACTATAACGTCGTAATTTTATAAACTTGTTCTCCACATTTACAAAAAAGTAAATAATGTACTATATGGGGAATTAGTAAAAATATGAATGTCAATTTTTGGGTTCGTAATGATGCATAGTTGAAAAAAAAAATTGAAGTGATCAAAACCTTTATATAGATAAGAAACTTAAAATGATTGTCTATGGATTTCCTAAGCTACACGATGTGGAGGGGCTAGATGAAATGGGCGCAAATTTCAAATATACATATATATAACACTAAATTAGGCTTAGAATATAAATATGGTTAGCTCATTACAAAAAATACTTTATGAATATATAAAAATTTAATCTATTATAAATGTCGTAAAGAAAACCGATAACAGAATATTTTTAAAACATTATAAAATCTGCCAAGTAAAAAAAGATAGTTTTTTTTAGAAAAATAGAGATGCAAATGGAATCGTGTCGCATCAATATTCTTTCAAACAAAGCTAAAAGCATGTGCTATAAAAAAAGACTAACTTGCTGATATCCTGAAACGAGTCTCGAACCACCAGATCACTGTCGGCTATCCTAAGATTTTCGGCTCTAATGCAAAATGGTGGCCCTATCTAGAAAGCGCTCAGCCAATGCTGATTCTCCTGGTTGCCTGAGTTTGGATGCTCTTTAACCTTCTTTGAAATCTTGCATGCTCTTTGCCCCACGTACACCTTGTCGCAATCTCGGCAGTCGAGCCTATTGATCTCAACTTGTTTTTTTTGGAACGGTCAGATTTGGCTCTTATGATGTACCGTATCTGCCGTCTTCCGTATCCATTACTTTCCAGCGCGTCGCTCAGCGTAAATATCTCCGCCTCCAGCTAGTCTTCTTGCTGGAGGCGGAGATATGTACGCAGCCCTAAGCCCTTTTAGCTGGCTTAGCCCTCTCTTCTGTGCTGGATGATAGTTCTACGTCTAGAAATGGTAGTCCAGAATAGGATGTAGAAGTGAAAAGATTCATTACATTTATATTTATTTATTTACAGCACATTGTAATGTAATGTAATGACAATGTAATATATTAGGTCCTTACATATGAAATTGGCGTTTTGCTGTACTGGCAAATTTGATCTCAAATACCTTCTCTTTGGTTAGGAATTCCAAATCCAAATTTATACAGCTATTTACTCATGTATTTGTGTTTTGAAAATTATAATTCATTTGTTTTTTCCTATATTGTTTTTTTCTTTGCGTCACTCAGTTTACAAAATGAAAAACTTGAAATATCGCGTTATTTACGAATACGAGTTCCACCGTGGCACCAGTGCTGCAGAAACGGCTCGAAGGATTAATGATGTGTATGGCGACGGTGCCGCAAAAGAAAACACAGTGCGTTTTTGGTTTCAACGTTTTCGTTCTGGAAATTTCGACCTGCAGAACAAGCCCCGTGGACGGCCGGAGATCAAAGTTGATAATGAAGAATTGAAGGCGAAGAATTGAATATTGTGGAAGCGGATCCATCGCAAACCACATCCGAGTTAGCTGCAGGCTGCGGTGTTAGAGATAAAACTGTTTTAATCCACTTGAAGCAAATTGGTAAGGTGAAAAAGCTTGAAAGGTGGGTACCTCACGAATTGAGTGAAGCAAATCAACAAACGCGCGTTGACTGCTGCGTTGCATTACTCAACCGGCACAATAATGAAGGGATTTTAAATCGAATCATTACCTGTGATGAAAAGTGGATCCTGTACGATAATCGGAAGCGCTCATCGCAATGGCTGAACCCTGCCGAACCAGCCAAACCATGCCCCAAGCGAAAATTGACTCCAAAAAAGTTACTTGTGAGCGTTTGGTGGACTAGTGCTGGTGTCGTTCACTACATCTTTCTTAAATCTGGCCAGACGATTACGGCAGATGTCTATTGTCAGCAACTGTAAACCATGATGGAAAAGCTAGCTGCTAAACAACCGAGGCTGGTTAATCGCTCTAGGCCACTGCTGCTTCATGATAACGCTAGACCACACACTGCACAACAGACGGCTACCAAATTAGAGGAGCTTCAATTGGAATGTCTAAGACATCCACCGTACTCTCCGGACCTTGCCCCAACAGATTACCATTTTTTTCGAAATTTGGATAACTTCTTGCAAAGGAAAAAATTCAACTCCGATGGGGCAGTCCAAACCGCCTTCAAAGATTTTATTGATTCCCGTCCGAATGGTTTTTTTAGTAAAGGGATCGATGAACTACCTATGAGATGGTAAAAGTGCATAGATAGCAATGGTACATACTTTGATTAAATAAATATATTATAATAAAAAAAAATCGGCTTTATGTTCCTCACATACTAAACGCCGATTTCATATGTAAGGACCTAATAGTACAACCCGCTATCAACCAAGTTTTTAATACCTCTCTCATTATCCAGATACAAAATCCACAAAGGATCGCTTCTAGATATTAGACTAAATAAAGGTCTGTTGGAAGATGAGATGAAAGAATCCAGGAATATTGCCTGGCTGTTCAGATTTCATCATGGAACTTTACAACAGTATTTATTGGCAGCACTAATCTAGAAATACCTTCCGCTTGGGAAGACAGTTGGTTAATTTTGTGTAGTGGAGAGGTTACAAACTATCCAAATTCCAATCAGCAAGTGCTTAAACTATGGGATTGTTTTATTGCAATTCAGATTGATTTTTGCGATACAAAATAATGAAACAAATAAAATGCATTTCAAAAGCGTTTATTTTTAAAATTCGTACAAAATTAAATAGATGTATTTTTTAAATCAGTCAACTTAGTACATCAATGAATAGACATTTACTATGATGCAAATTCGGGTAAGATTTATCTGTATGATTATGGAATTAAATTAATTCATACATATATGTATTTACATATTTAGAATATAATTATATAAGGGCGCCCAAGATATGGATACTGATGCACACGATAATGTTTGAGCTGTCAGCCTTGAATCTTTTGTACGGCAATATTTTTTGTGATGCAGTGCTGAATTATTCAAGAGCTATGTATGATGGCAAATTACCCAACTTGGGTCTCCCTCTGTAGGAAACATTTTCGCTTGGTTCTTCTCCGTTATTTTCTAACAAGTCTGCATTCATATCTTTGGGTTTTTCTTCACAATTTTCTTTAAAATACCGCATTGATTTTTGCTCATTTATTGGATTAACACTGTTCATAATTTGTGGTTCAACATTCTTGCAATGAGAATTGTAGTTTAATGTAATATTAGATGGCATAGTGGGACCTTTTCTATCTATTTTTTTGTGCGGGTACAGACATTTAACCTTCTCACATTTTGAAAATTTGTAGAAATCAGGACAAACATATATATGAATATTTTTACATTTGCCAGCATCTGCACAATACCCTTGTAGAAAAGACGAGCAAACTTTAGCACCGTCATTTACTTTGACATGAAGATAAGGGCAAGGGTCCCTAATGCAGCAACCGTCCAAAAAGAACTTGCACGTTGGCATCTTCTCCAAGACTACCTCGTGAGACAAGTGACAATCATCTATTTTACAAAGACCCTTAAGAAACTTTGAGCAGATTGATATATTTTTTGGATTATGCACAAGGGGACACTTGCCTAGATTATTTTTTATACAAACCCCCAAGCGCCTGTAAATGGGACAGGTTACATTTAATTTTCTACGCTTCTTCACTGAATTTTGCCTTCTATTGTCTATCACAAACGTGTTGCTCGACTTTCGAATGTAAGTCACACCACTCACGGTAATTTTGTTTATGACTTTAGTTTTCGTTAAAGATTGATCACTTATTGGGTTTTGTGAAACCTTTCTCAGCACCTTGTTGTTGACAATGTATTTCTCTCCTCTAATAAACACAAACTCAGGTTTACCACTAGACAGGAGCGATCTTGTGACATTATGCATACTTTTAAATGACGGTGTGTTCGGCATTGCAAGGACAAGGTTTGCATTGCGATTAGTGTTATTAAGTTTATATTTATTAGGCGATAATACAAGTTTTCTTTTTTGCACAGCAGTGTTATTACAAACTTTATATCTGGTTCTTAACAAAACATTAGATTTTCTTCTCCAAACCTTACTATTCAGTGAACTCCGAAGGATGTTTTTAGAATTTACATCCACAAATTGTTTAAACGACTGGTCAGTTCTCACGTCTTTGATACTAACATGACTTTGCGGTATTCTATCAACTTTTCTAATGTAGGAATACGAAGGTTTCTTTGGAACATTTTTTATAACTGAAGACTTATTTTGTTGTAATAACAAGTAATCCACTGGAGGAACCGCATCTGTTGGTAGAACTGGGCTCTTGATAATTTTGTTTTTTGAATGTACAACATATTTACTGGTTTCTACTTCACCACCCAATTCTTGGACCACGGGTCGCTGAGAAAATGTCAAGATCTTAGGATTAAAGTGTATTTTCGGTTTTATTTGGTTTTCCAGATTGCAATCTAAGGTTGTGTTAGTGGCAGAATTAAATAAAGCATTTAAAACATGATTCCCAGTGATAAAATTGGGGTTGATGTG
Source organism: Agrypnia vestita (assembly GCA_016648135.1). Classification (NCBI taxonomy): domain Eukaryota; kingdom Metazoa; phylum Arthropoda; class Insecta; order Trichoptera; family Phryganeidae; genus Agrypnia; species Agrypnia vestita. Next base: position 15,682 of record JADDOH010003948.1, on the reverse strand, counting down.
AAGCCCAGTGTTTGGAAAGGGAAAGTTTCTGTTGATGTGAGGTTTGTTTGTAAAGTTTGGGTTAACATGGACGTTGTTCACCCGCTTCCCGTCGCCAGAGTAAATATTGTGATTCATGATATATATTATTTATTTCAATGTGAAACAGAAGATTTTGTTTCCAGATTTGCACATTACACAGTCGATGAGTTGATTGCAAAAAGAGTCTTCCTCCAAAGGTACATTATCTGAAATATCACTGAGAATAATTTCCAAACTCGGAAGGATGGCCTCCAACTCAGTTCTCTTGTCTCCGATACACCATAAGAGGCTTATGTGAAATGAAGGATCCTGGAAAGAAATAATCTTAATTAAGTAAGTCATATATCATCTTAAACACAAAAGTTGAGTGATGGTGATGTTGAATTCCGTCAATTATGTAATACGTTCAGTGAAACCTCATTAATTTAAAATTCAAGAAACCAAAAAAGAAAAGTTTTAACTTAGTGAAAAACATTTAATTTTGAATTCAAGGGATCAAAAAAATGTTGATGTGCTAAACGGTCAATCGTATTAATAAATTCGGAATTCGCGAAAACATTGTGACATTAGTAAAATATCGTGGAAAAGATGCTTACTTTAAAAAATATATATTTTTTGTGTTCCGTATCGACACCCGGAATCCATTATGAGAGAACAGCCTGCTGTTTCGGCTCTTAGACACGCGTTCCTACCCCCCGATTCCCTTTTCGTGACATAATTTATTCCTTCTGGTATCCCTATTTTCCGGTTCCGGTGGCGTAACGGTTTTTCTTTACATATAACGTTGTTTCGTGCCAATAGCACGCTTCCAGAGACGCCAACTTTTGTTGTGTTTTTTGTGTTTCTTTTGCTTCTATTTACCCCTTAATTTTGATTCCTTAAGTTAACGAACATTAAACAAGACAATTTTTTTAGCATAGTGTGCGGCAGACGGGCAGAGTTTGTCCTGAACCGGCGAAAGGCCATATTAGAGGGCTTCAAAGATCCTTTTGTGCGAGAAGGTGCGGCCAAAATCCCTCCACGCTCCGCGTCGCGAATGTTTTTGACTACAGGTTCTGACACTTTCGTGGCCCGAGGTGCTCACTGTGCATGTATGCGTTTGATATGTACACTAACAATTATAAACATTGGCAGCAATTTGAATTCGCGGGGTGGGAAATTTTAAGGACAGGCCTTATTAGGACCCAGGCCTTATTTGGGTCAACCACCTTACGTAAAATAATAACATAAGTCACTAATAACATCTTACAAAAAACATTTTAATAACACAGCTATTAGAAAAAAAAGTGAATTAAAGAATTTAAAAGGCGTTTAGGTAAGAGGATTAGCCAAAACGCCGCAAAATAAACTATCCGCGCATATCAAGGCAGCCAACTGAAAAAAGCATGCAAAGGATTCCCCAATTTTAGGGATCGCAACACAATATATATAGAAAAAAGGCATTCCATAAGGTAACATGAATTGATTTCAAAATTTACCAAGTCTTAAAATAAAAAAAAGTAACCTATAAAAACCAAGTTTTTATTATACTCCCTTTCTCATTTACTAGTGGAAACTGGTTTAGCGCTTAACCTACGCGTTGGGCTTCGGTCGGGTGACGCTACGAAAGGTAGTAATAAAAAATTTCCAAAAATCCAAGATTATACTATAATCAGATTTAGTGTCTACCAGACGCGTTGAAATATTATTATTATATGGTTTTTTCATACAACTTACTAAGTTGTATGAAAAACCCATTAAAAATTTTAAAAATTCCAAAATTATACTATAATTATTATTTATTTTTAATGAAAATTTGATAGATCTTCTTGATCGTCGCCACGAGTCTGCTTGCAAAGTTTCAGCTCGATTGGATCACGGGAAAAGGATTAAAAATTGATACAAAGTTTTTTCGTCAAGAAAACAAGCAAGCAGACGCCACGAGTTAAAAGAAAGGAAGTAAAAAAAACATTAATTTTGTAAAAAACATCTGTTTTTCATATTTTGAGAAATTATTTCGAAAACGCAATATTTATGCCAATACCCGATATTGATATATTTGTTGTTCTCAGTTGCGAAAAAAATTGAAATATTTTTTTCAACATCGTCAAATTTCAAAAAAATTCTAATTATGCAAACTAAAATGTATCGATTTATTGCGCAAGGGGCTAAAAAATATTTCGAATTACGAATTACCGGGGTTTTCGAATTATCGGGGTTTCATAGTAATTATTACTATGAAAATCACATTTTGGGAGTTTATGGGAGCAAGTTTTAAAAATTTTGAATTATGGCGAATTTCAAATTATCGGGGTTCGAATTAACGGGGTTTTACTGTATTAAAAAAACACTAGCTGACTTTCACCCATTAAATTGTTTGACAATATTTGATGTCACCGCCTGACAAAACCTACAATGACCTTCCAACCAGATAGATATGTATCTTCAACAGTCGTGAAAATATATTGTTACCTCATAAAATGATTGAAGATTGAATTCTCTGAGCGAATGATCGACTTTTGTTACGATTTTCTCTAAATCTGGCGATCCAGTGTGACCAACTTTAAGGCTCAGGAATGTTCTGGTTTTATCATCATTACAGTAAACATTCAGTGAGTCGAATACCACTATGAACCTGAAACAATAAAATAAACACTGATGACAAAACAAAAAGCAGATTCTGGTTTGAATGAGTAATTTAACCCTTTTAGCGCTATAAAATTTTTGTCAAAATATGCTAAAAATGCCAGTAAAAAGTGCAATTCATAGATAATAATATAAATAATAATGGTGTTTGTAGAAAAAAGTGTGATTGAATAAAGTTAGAACGCAATTTAATAAATAAAAATATGAACGCGGGAACACAATCGTCACTGACGCGCGCCGAAAGTGAACTGTCGAAACGAGCGCTACCGCGATGCTGGCATTTTTCGCACACCTACCTATGAGCGCCGTGGCGCTCTTCGGCACTATAAGGGTTAATAACTAACATCTTCAACAGAGTAATTCAATAACATCTTCAATACATAATATAATAACACATCCAAGCTAACATAATAATATAACATCTTCAAGATATAAAGTCACAACACAAGAATTTTGAGACAAGAATAAACTAAAATTCCAAAAATAATGTTTTATATGAGTTCTAGAAGGATTTGAAGTTTCAGATTTCATTTAATTTTCAATTTCAACATTTAAATTTTGATTAACTTAAACATAATGACAAACACAGAGTAAAAAAGGATTTTTTATTACAGAAAATAAGTACAGTAGAACCTCGTTAATTCGAAATTCAAGGGACCCAAAAAAAATTATGCAGAACCCCGTTAATTCGTAATTTCATGTTCAAAAAAAAAACTCAATGCGATTGCGAAATTAACCAAAATCATAAAACTCCTAAAAAAATTACATTAATTTTGTGAAAAACTTGTGTATGTTTTGCATATTTCAAGAAATCATTTCGATTCAAAGCAATATTTATTAAGCTAATACAAAGGTCGCCACATTTCCATTATAAAGTACCTGATATTGACATATTTGTTGTTCTCACTTGCGAAAAATCAAAATATTTTTTTTTTCAATTTTGTCAAATTTCAATAAAATTTCAAACTACATGAAATAAAATGCTTTGATTTACGGTACAATGGGCTAAAAATTATTAATTACCGGGGTTTTTGAATTATCGGAGCTAATCTATTATGAATATTATTAACTAATTATGAATATTATTATGAATATTATAATCTATTATTAACATTTTGGGATTTGTGGGTTTGAAAAATTACGAATTATCAGGGTTTTACTGTAATTCAAGCAGTAGTAGCGTAAGAACCATTCACTGCTAGTGATGCAACGAATACGAATACTCATATTCGCCGAATAGTAGATATTTACCAAATATTCGTGTTCGCCGAATATCATCACGAATATCATAACGAATATTAAAAACAAACTACATATTTATAACTGAACGCAAATTACGATTTGACTGTGCACCGTGTATCCGAACATACCTCTATTATCGGGGATTCCCCTTACATTTAATGAATGGATTTGTTGAGTTCTCAAATTATTTTTTCTAGGGAACTCAAGCTGTCAATTGTTTCTTGTTTCACAGCATAACATGAGTTCTTTCATCTAGTTTTTTTGGGTTTTTTAAAAGGTTAGGTGCTCATTCTATGTAGTTTTTTTCATTCCATTTTATTTTCGTTGTGTGTAAAAGTGTTGACTCTTATAAAATAATTTCAAAATAAATCTAATAACATGACTTCTCGTAAGTGTGAAAATAGTGATATTTGGAAACATTTCGATAAGTAATCTGGTAAGTTAAATTTAAATATGTATAACTTTATTTATTTGTTTTTGTTATAAAGAATAAAGATATAGGTTTGTGTACATGACTTGTCAGTGAACTCGTTCCAAAACAAAGCCGGGCCATTGAGACGAGTTTATTTTGTTTTGTTCAGGGACTCTCTTATTTATTGAATTTTTCATATTCGTATTCGCCGAATAGTAGGTTTGATATTCGTATTCGTGAAAGTAGTATTCGTTACATCACTATTCACTGCCATTCAATTGTTTTATAATTTAGTTTAAATCAATAAAATAATTAAGTTATTAAAACTTTATTTGGATGAAAATTAATTAACTCACACTGAATTTAGATAATCATGTAATAAATTATTAGAAAAATAATACTTAATTACACTCACTTCTCAAGTTGTCCCAGATTTTTTCTTAAAGCGGAGATAAAATTGTTGATCCAATGGAATTTCAAAACAACAGTTCTGGAAAGGCTAATGTGGAAGTCTTCTATGTAGTGAAATTTGGTAATTTTACTGCACTCTAGGTACAAAATATTTAACAAATTTTGGAACTGTTTATTTGGAGAGCCTAAAATGGAGAAACCTAGGATCAATAGTGACCAATGCAAATGATACATCAACCGAGATCAAACACAGAATACACATGGCAAATAAATGTTTCTTCCGTTTTAGAAGACATCATCTCGCATCCCGAATGCTGTCAAGCAAAACAAAAGTCACCATCTATAATACACTATTACGTCTAAATATATTTTTTATCCCAGCCAATCTCGACTAATGGAGTCTATTCAATTCATTGACGGAATATAGTAAACCAAGATCTAGGGCACCATGAAAAGTTGAAGAAAAAGTACCCACATGCCACATATACAAATGTTGACCAATTGCCCCTTTCATGTGGAAAAGACCTTATGCGCCCACCATGCTGTTCGGGATCGTCATTATGGATATCAAGTTTCTGGGCAAAAATTGATGGAAGAGGAAGTCTGAAACAAAATGAAAATCTATAAGGACATGTCATCATTGGGTTTGAATTTATCCACAAGTTTCACCATCATTGTCGGCAGTTTATGTTGCCTGAAGTATCTCCTACATTATTTGCTGGTTCAGTTCCAGTGGGTTTTAGGGTGGCTTCTCCAATCTCCTCGGATACCAGTGTTTATCCAACGATTGTATGTCCTCCCCGCAACGCTGCTTATTTCCCTTCTATTACATCAACTACTGTTTGTTCTCTTATCTGCACATTAATTTTTCTGTTACATTATGCGATGCCCAAGATACTTCTTTCTCTGCCCCTTTATTTTATTCCACATGCGCATATAAAGCAGACCATCATTATTTTTGTCCTTGAGATGTTTATCGTCAATTGTGCTCCATCATTGACTTCATGATTATTTTAATTTACACTAAATTAATCTTTGAACAGTAGAACCCAAAAGATCCAAAAAACATTTCAAATTATGCAGAACCCCGTTAATTCAAAATTCAAGTAAAAAAATCACAGGGTGATTGGGAAATTCGCCAAAAATTGTAAATCTCATGAAAAAAAAACCATGAATTTTGTGAAAAATGTCTGTATTTTTGCATATTTCAAGAAATCATTTCGAAGACGCAATATCTCTTATGCTAATACAAACACCGCAACATTTATATTACTAATGTACCCGATATTGGCATATTGTTGCACTTGCCAAAAAAATCGAAATATTACAAATTATCAGGTTTTTCAAATTATCGGAATAATCTGTTATGAAATTGACATTTTGGGACTTATGGGTTTGAAAATTTTTAAATTATCAGGGTTTGAATTAATGGGATTTTATTGTAATACGTTGAGTCTGAGCTGAATAGTCCCTATCATCAGTGACAAAATAGTTCAACATACAACGCTTGATTAACACGTCCAGTGCCGAAAACGCCTGTAGGTGTTCCCACAAACATTCGGTGTGTTGAAAATGCCTATTGGGGTTCTATACCTGAGGGTTGGTACTAGACAATACGTCATGTGGTTGGGTCATTTTCTTTTGTTTCTTTGCATTCCTTTCGTTTATGAACACAACGTTCGTTCACACAGGAATTTTTGGGCATAATCCAAGATTATGGTCCCATCGTATATACAATGAAAATGAGTATTTCACCATATAATTTAATGTCCTGATTACAAAATGAAAGATAATTAACGCTTAAATAATAAGTATTAAATAAGATACATTTTAAATGTCAGTCATTACTTTAAGAACCATGGAAAAGGGTATATAAAAGAAAAAGCTATAGACGTACCACTATAACTTGGCGTGCGAGGGACGGCATCCCTGTCGCGTAACAGAAGTTGTCAGGGTGTAAATTTATTACACAATACATAATGTACAGAATGTCCGGTGACCGGTGTCGTAGCCTTTAACAGAAATTTGGTCGGGCAGTACTAAAGAAACCATGTAGTAATGGCGGCCGTTCTATCTGTCAAACTGTCAGACGGTAATATCGGTCCATTATTTGATTTTTCAGCTTCGCAAAACTTTAATACTTCATTGGCAATTGTTCTTGCACCATCCCGGACTGTTTAGGATGTTTTGGACATAATAATTCAGAGTATATTGGTAATCAAGATGTCCCAGCTCCCGACCAAATACAAAATTGAACTAAATGACAGGGCGAGGGGTTACCGCCGGGTGCGGGCGGGGCGGGTTTTAGGTTACGTTAGTCAGCAAGTTACGTTGGGCAAGCAATATTCATCATATTTCTTCGTCTTCGTCTATAAAAAATATAAAATTGTCATATGATTTATATGTCACTTATACATGGTCTGTGATTTACACATTTTTCCTCAGATATTGCCTATGAAATGTCAAAATATATGGTACATTTTTCGAAACTTTAAAATGTAATATCTTATTTAATACTTATTATTTATACATAAATTATCTTTCATTCTGTTATTAACACATTCAATAATGTAGAGTAATACTCATTTTATTATATATGCGATGGGACCATGAACTTGGTTTAGCCAATTTTTGTATGTTGTTTTTTTAAATTTTATTTGTTATTTATTATATTTTTATGTAAATATTATATTTTTCCAATTTGTGTAACACTTTTCATTGCGTAATGAGAACATTTCCGTAATATAGCAATTTTTAATGATTTTATTTTTCATATTGTATGTAAGTTTTCTAAGTGTAAAGACAATTTTTACATCGTGTATGAATTTTGGGTCGTTCATATTTTTTATATTTGTGTAGAACAGATTTTCTAGTGTAATATTTTTCTAAGATAATTTGTGCCCACTTACTGCAAACTTCATGAATTGAGAAACTGAGAGAATCCTACGTAACAGAAAAACAATACAAAACGACGATATTGTCACCTCTTAAATTGTTTGATTCCGCTGCCTCCCAATTTCACACACTTTGCAGGACTTTCGTTGGTATCTTCATCAGAACTGGAAGAATAATCTGCCACGAGCAGAAGTCCAGACATAACATAGCACGTACCGATTGAAATAAATATCAAAGTCTCATCTCAGACACAAATTCTTAAAAAATGTAAAAATTTACAATCTAGTTACGTTCACAGCATCACAACTTCAAGATGAAAGATAATACCGAATGTCATCCACATGTCATCACAGAACATAGACAGCAGACAGAACTAGGGATGGGCGTTGAATGGACGGACTAGTTGAAATCAACCGTTGACGTTGCATCGACGCGTCGACCGTTTACGTTTATCGCATGGACTAGTTGAATTCGTAGACGGTGGACAGCGGACGCCGTGGTCGGTGGACGATTCGAGATTAACGCAATGCAAAGCAACGAGCGAGAGCAAGACAAAACGTCTCCGTTTATTTCTCTGTCTCGCTGTCGTCTTGTAGATGCCATAGACGTCATAGACGGCTCGACAGGTAATTTCATTTCAACTCTAAAGTACACTACCATAGAGTGCAGATCTGTGTACACGAACGATGACTAGAGATTTGAAATTTGAATACATGCGTAGGGCGAGATAGGCTTAATAAGCTATTATCTATTATTTTTTACTTGATTTTTTGTGATGTCACGTGCGACGATTCGGTGAATTCCTAATTTTACGCTGTATAAAATAAAACAATTCTGTTTAATTAATTTATTTTTTATTGAACTATTATTAATTAACAGGCCGGCTAGATATTTTTCTAAAATCAATATTTTATTCGATCTATCTCGACTTCTTATATTTACCTGAAAAGGGATTCTAAAATTTAATTATTGTGTTATTTCCTTACTTTTCAACTTTAGCATATAAATGATAAACAAACTTGTAGGGAATAAAATTTTCTATACCTAACTATGGTCCTTATTCAGGAGTCCAACATTAATATTATATATGTAATATAATCTTGAATTTAGGTATAATTAATTTTTATTAAAAATTCCCTATTTTCAACTTTATAGATAAAAAAATAAATCTATTATAATTTTGTTTACACCACTTTTTATTGATTTTTTACATGTTTCGGGAACAATGTTCCTTTTCTCAGATTGAGCATTAAACTAAAGTTGACAAATAGTACAGATATATTTATTTATTAATAATGTCACCACAAAGTGAAAGCCTAACTTTGAAAGATGTATTCTTCAATAAACTTCTATATAACATCTCAAATGTAAAGTATTTTTAAATTATGTATTTATTTATAAATTTATAGATAATAAATAAATGTAAAGTATTTTTTACCGCACCTCATAACTGGTGCTTTATTACGCAAAATCATTGTTTCCTTCCATTTTATTTACTCACATTTTAATGCTTATACCCAATACTTTCACTGCTTATATATGTAGTTTATATTTATATTTTACTGCTAACACCTGATATTGCTATGTATACCTACTTCTTTCTTTGTTATATATAGAAAGAAGTATATAAAACAATATGTAAAAGCCTATAATGTGCGTAAACAAATAAATAATAAAATATTTATTTTTACATATAAGCACAAGTAGCGGTTTTACTTTCCCCGAAACTATATTCCTTCGAACTTCTTTAAATTTTAAAAATTAACGTCATAAAAATAGCCAACGGTTGAGCCGTCGAGAAGTGTCGCGTTGAACCGTAGACAGTTGACCATCGTCCCGATGTTTAGATAGAACGTCCGCGACGTCCGCGTAACGAAGTTGACGCGTCAACTAGTTGACGAATTCAACTAGTTGATCGTCTCGTCGACGGATGGACATGGACGGTCTCGTTTCGTCGACGGTAAATACGTCGACGACCCATCCCTAGACAGAACATTCAGAACCCAGAACAGTCTTGAACTTGAACATAGATAAGATGTCTTGAACACAGAATCACAGCACAGAATACAGACGATATAGACCAAGTCTTGGACAACAACACAGAATATAGACCAAAATAGAATGGCAACTGATATTTGCAAAGTGACATCTTGCGATTATGGGAGATATTATTATTTATTTATATATTTGTCCTTTTTTCTTTATTTATTTATTTATTTCAATTAATATTTAGACCGTATTCTGAAAATAGCAATATTGCTATTTCTGTATCTTGACAGTTATAACATTACAATGCCGTTAATTTTGACGTTTTAAGTTTGACAGGTTTGAAATTAACTAATTCAATTAATCAGACAGCTCCAAAACGTAAACAAACGTTAAGTTACTCACATATTGTGAAAAACTTAATGTTTATTTACATTTTAGAGCTTTCTGATTGATTGAATTCATTAATTTCAAATCTGTCAAACTTAAAATTTCAATACTAACAGCATTACAATGTTATAAAATAACTGTCAAGATACAGAAATAACAATATTACTATTTTCAGAATATGGCTGTTTGTTTCTGAAAATGAAAATTAGGTTTAACAATGAAAGATGTTACATTCAATTAAAAATTTATTATCCGCCAATTCTATAATAAGAGTCAGAAAGAATTGGCAAAGAAAACTGACAATTATTTTTAAATTAGTCAATATTGTTACAGCATATTTTTTAAATTTTACGCACTACCTCTCTGTAAAAGAAAAATCTCGTGTTTAGAGAAGGAATACGTTTACATAATGAACATAATTTTAGATTAAAATACATGTTATTGTTTTAAAACAGTGTTCATATTTAAAATTCATTCAATTCAAAAAAATAAAATTAATATTTTAAAAAATACCAAAACTCGCAAAGAAAATAAAAATTCAATATTATATATTTTGTAATGATTAATATTTTAGAAAATTACATGTAACATTGATGAGTAAATAATTTACAGCACAAGCTACCATTTGGCAAAGGAAATCAATAATTTGACCACCTAATGATTATACAAAATAAGATTACACATCATATTCATGTGGCAATCAATTTCCATTGCCTGTTAATATTATTTACTAATATTATTCAAGTGATGTGATAAAAAAATGTCACATTCAAATAATATATTTTTTAGATTCAGAATGATTTTTTAAGTAATTGTATACAAAGGAAAAATTCAATGGATATTGATTAAAAACGTTGCAATATATTCCTACCCAATTCGATATAAAATATTTGGGAGCAATTATAAATCATAAACTAAACTTTACATTGAACACAAAATATGTAACAAAAAATAGCAAAATGAATTTCACCCTTGGGAAAAATCAGAAGACATCAAAACAGATTTGTGCAAAAATATATTATTTAACGCAATAATTGTCCCCCACATCAACTACTGAAGCAGTATACTGTTTCTGGCTAATGAAGAAGAATTTAAAAAATAACAATACTCGAAAAGAAAGCATTAAGAATTATACTAAAAATAAATCGATACACAAGAATTAAAATGGTACTAGAAAGTTTACCAATAATAGACAAATAATTCAATTTAATTATATTTCTGCTTATATATAAAATTATTAATGGACATCTTTGAATTATTAAGAAAAAAACCGACACAAACATGACCACTGCACAAGAGAAGATGAATAAGATTACATTTTTTTTTAAAAATCGCAAATTTCAATCATGCACAGTGCAACAAATCTATATGTAAAACTACGTAATTAATATAACAACTTTTAAAAGGAAACTAAAAAAAAATATGTGATACTTTCAAATTAAATTTAAAATAATTATATGTAATGCTGTATATATAAAGAAATATAAAATTATTGCATTTCCTATTTTAAGAACAAATTTTAAAAATAATAAAAAAAGGGTAGGAATATCACCTAAATGATTAAAAGTTTGAAGATATAAAAGAAGAACACATAATTAAATAGCATAATAATAATACATGAAGATTATTTATAACATAATATTTTAATCACCGTTCCGATACTTGATTAGGAGCGGAATGATGATAAACATAGTACATTCTAATGGGTTGACAGTCTTTACGACGATTCTTACATAAACATAATAATTATTCTAGATACACAACAAAAGTATTCTTTTCAATATTGTCATTTTACACTTCAATGTTCAGAATAATTATTTTCAATTAAATAAGCGTATACAAGAACAGATATCAATAACTCATCATTTACAATGCATTGCAAATAATATAACTGTAAGATCAAACGGTTTGAAACTAAAGTAGAACAAACAATATAATATTTTTTTATGCTTATAGCGTTAAAAACCACACATATATTGTATTATATCTTCATCAGGACAGTCGGACAATAACTTCCATAAATTTAATTTGTAAGAGAAAAAAGGCAAACAGTGTTAATGAATCACAAAATTATACAGCTTTATCAAAATTCACAAAGGAAACAGCCCCATCAGATCAGCAGTATCCCAATGTAATGCAATTACCCAACATTCAAAATAGCTTCATGCATTAAAAAAATTTAAATAACTCCCACGTATTTGAACCAAAGTATACAATTCAAATTTCATGTAGTCGATACTTTAAAAGATATTGTCCTTTTGACGAATGCAAAGTTAGTATCATTTGGTATTGCAAGATTATACACTAATGTTCCTGTTTAGGAAACCAAACCGCTAATTTAGATATACTAAAAACATCAGATTTTTTAGAAGGTCTAAATGATTTATCTCTTTTATCAAACCTTGTCTAATCAAAATAACTTTCCATGTTCTGTGCTTTCAATATAATAAAATAGTTATATTATGCTGTACCCATTGATAAACCTTATAAGCAAATATAAGGTTTATCGATGGGTGCAACATAGATGCTCGTGGACAATTTAGAAAATACATTTTTTGATAGTAAGTTAATTTATTTTATATATATAATATTACTCATTTATTCAAAAGATGACAGAAAAGAAGTTTCTTTTTTCATCAAAAAAGTTACAAAATAATAAATAAACACATCATTTAATAGCACTTTCTTGCATTGAAAGGTGGCTCGTTAACAAATTATTATATTGATACACTTAAATTCAGATTTACGTGCATCAAAATAATAATTTGTAAACACATGATTACTTGAGTACATTAGTGTATTGAGCCAAAAAATTTCATTTTATAATAATGCACTTTTATTAAACATTTTTTGGTTTGTTTATTCCCTTCACATAGTAACTCAAATAAAATATGTTGTAATTGAGTAACTTCACTAAAGTATTTTAAATTTTTTTAAATAAGTTTAATGCTTTACTATAAATTATTATTAAGATATAACATGGTAATAATGCAGCAATGTGATATAAATTGTTGGTGCATTATTAGGATTTCTTATTTTTTATAATCATTTTTGATATAAAACCTATTTTTGTTTTTATTTGCACCATTAAACTAAAGTATTATGTATTTAACTTTTAGTTCAAATTGAGCAGGTTTGGTACATCCGACATCTATTAGCGTTATAATACGTATTAGGTACATTTTGATTAAAAAGAATGGTACAGAAGCCGGCAAACATCTTGACAATTTTCGGCGTAGTGGGGGGAAGTTTGCGCATGTACCATTCCACCAACAAGACCGAAAATTTGTCTTCTGCGCATTCCCCTACTACGCCAAAATTTTTCAAGAAGTTTGCTGGCAACTGTATGCTTTTATGTTGGAATAAAAACAATAAACTTGAATATTTTTAGGGCACTACAGTATTAATTTAAAATCAGTATTTCCGCAACAAAAAAACCAAGAGAATATTTTAATACAGTGTATGTATTAAATCAAATACAATGAGAACTAATGTAAAAATTAATTCTTTTATATTTTATGCATGTGAGGCAATCCAAATCCTTGCAATATTAAAAAAACTCTAAAACAAATAATTGTAAATCAATTTGATAAAGAAATTTGTAACTTCTAACACTGATATCTCAAAACTGTATTTTTCACTTAATACACTAAAGTACTCATGGTTCGATATTATTATGCACAATATTTTTAAATTTCTAATAATATTTTCCAAAGTCTATTGTCTGTGAAGCCTCTTTGGCAATGCTTACACCTGCGTGGATTTTAAGAATGCTGCTACAGACCGGTTGGGCAGCAACGCTTGCTTTCATCTGAAAATTATCACAATCTGTTAAATTTTGCAACGCTGGAGAAAAGGCAAGAAAGGTGGGTCATGGCCACAACAGGGAGATGGACACACTCTCCCACAAGTGGCTATCTGCGAAAAGGAATATAAGTGAGAGGAAATATAGGTTTCTCTTTCCGGAAATAAGTTTGTTTTTTTTATTCTGTATCTCATATTTTTTCCATAAAGTGGTATTTGAGGCATACAAGGACTTACTCTTCATTGACACTATCAAATATATAATTTAAATATTGATGAATATATATTTTAAAAATACTTTTAACTAAATTATTTATTTTGTAAATTTATTTAAGAAATTACTATAAATATTTCAGTACTGTTATTTAAATTTATTTTTTTAATGTTGTAAACATTTATTAATTAATGCATTGCGTATTAAAAAAAATACAACGCAAGCAATCATCGTTTTAAAAAAAATTAGTTATAGATTATAGTTATATGTATTCTTACCCTCATCTCCTATGCTAGAGCTGGGTACTATGAGGATTCCATTGAGATATTCATCCGTCACACCGATATCCATCTCCTTGGAATTGAATCTGTAGAAATAATAAATTCAGTAGAAATAATAATTTTACTTATCATTTACACCTGTCAGTGGGAAGTTCAGTTCTTTCCGAAACTAGCAGTGCTGTATATGTTATGTTCATAACTCTTTATAATTTTGTGCACGTTATACAAAGTTAGTAGTAATTACAAATGCAAGCTGAGTATGCATACTGAGTCACATTGTTACACACCTTACAAACTGCTGTAGGCTGGTAAGTTAAGGCTTCCTCAACGAAATAAATCAGGAGAACACCAGAACATTGGTTTTTAAACCACTATTTTACAAAGCAGACTACAACCTGGAAACCATAAATTTTTTTGTATTTTAAATAGGAAAAACTTAGACAAATATGAGTCACGGCTGAAATTTTTGGTTCATAAAATAAATTTGAAAATCAACCTGAATAAAACACAATACAGTAAACAGTATCTTCATTGTAGACACAGAAACTTGCTGTAGGTTGGTCAAGTGGAAACCCTTGAACGTAGATTCTAGTTCTGATAAACCTATAGAAAAAAATTCTTAATCTCAAAATGATTCCACCTGGATATACCATTAAGTTGGACAGATATTTTACTTCTATAATACTGTTAAGATTAACATTGAACATGCATTTTCAACTATTGGGTATAAAAGCTAAGGCAGCTATTAAAAAAAACTTAATGCGGTCATCGAGGGTTACTAATTTATAATATACTGAATTAGAGATTTTATAGGAAACAAAATCGGTAAATTTATAGGAAACAAGATTTTGGAAGGGATAAATACATAAAATCTAGAATTTGGTACATTTTAAATTAGTAATCCTCGGTGACTAGTGGAGCATTCAAAACATTTTTTTTTTTTTTTGGATATCTCTGTGTTGTTTTTATACCCCACAATTTATGTAAATTAATTTTCCTTTGTAAAATAACTTTTTGTAATAATCTTAGACACTCCAAATACAATATAATATAAATAAATACAATAAAATACAGGATTGGCATAGAAAACTGACAATTATTTTTACATATGTAAATCAATATTGTTACAGTATATTTTTTAAATTTTACGCGCTACCTCTCTATAAAACAAAAAACTTGTACAATGTTCAAGTTTTTTGTTTGTAACATTGTGGAAATTCATTTTTAATATTTAAAAAAAATGAGAAATAAACACAACATTGTTTTTTCCACTATATTTATTTTAAATTGTTAGAACCTTTTCGGGATTTCTCCCATTGTCAATAACAACACGTTTACAACTAAATTAAAAATAATTCGAGACAGAATTAATAGGGATTGGGTGGGTGTAATGGTGGTGGG